>JAUCBJ010003101.1:0-15831 GCA_032718475.1 Nemertoderma westbladi
CGTCGATAGTACAGTCAGATGGTGGAAGGGCAGGCAGATTTTACTTACGGTATTAGTAAATATTCACGGAAAGAAGAAGTTTGGATGTTCGCGAAGAAGTTGGTTGACGTGGACGACGAGATAGTTTATTAATCGATAGAACGGAATGGTATCTGAAATTAGAAATATTGGAATATTACGCGGCGGATATGCGGAAAGTTTGTTGTCGACGATGAGCGATAACGCGGCGAAATGACAGACACCGGCAGATTTTACTTACGGTGTTAGTAAATATTCACGGAAAGAAGAAGATTGGAAGTTCGTGAAGAAGTTGGTTGACGTGGACAACGAGAGAATTTATTAACCGATAGAACGGAATGGTATCTGAAATTAGAAATATTGGAATATTACGCGACGAATACGCGGAAAGTTTGTTGTCGCGATGAGTGATAACGCGGCGAAATGATACTAGAAAAATAAGTTGATTATTTGTAAAAAGATAAAAAATAGTGTAAGCAGATAGGCGGATGTAAGCCTATTGATTGAATGCTTCGATCACGGTTTAGGCTATCGGTACCACCGCAGTCTGACAGTAATTAATAATGAGCCTACTGTAATACTGTTGTATCGGTAGACATTAAATGTAAATTGTTTGCTACCGGCATCGATAGTACCGTCAGATGGTGGAAGGCAGATTTTACTTACGGTGTTTGTAAATATTCACGGAAAGAAGAAGTTTGGAAGTTCGGTGGCGATGAGGAAGTTGGTTGACGTGGACGATGAGAGAGTTTATTTACCGATAGAACGGAATGGTATCGGAAGAATATTACGCGGCGGATACGCGGAAAGTTTGTTGTCGACGATGAGTGATAACGCGGCGAAATGACAATAATACAACTCTACAAGTGGGTTGTTGACTGACGATAACAAATAAATATTCTTAAATAAATAATATTAAATTCGAAAACAAAATAATGGTAAATGATGTTAATCGTAACTTGCAATTGAAATAATGACCTAATATATTGGTGGGGACGTATTAAATAGCAATTCGGTTAGTAAGGGAGGCCCTTGTCTCTTAAATGAGCCAATCAGAACGCAGCAGTAGAAATGAAGCCCGCTGATTGGCTGTTCATGCATAAGCGGTTACCAGGGCAACTTCTCGTGTTGATTCTATATTAGAAAACTCTTGTAAGCATCTTGACTAATTATGTTGAGTTGGCTGTATAACAGAAGCAGGTCTGGTGCAAAGGAAAGGGATTAGTAGAGAGGATTGCGTGTTTAGAGGCGCTTCATTGTTATGATAGGGGCTGCCTGGATATAGGAAAGGGACAAAGCGACGCCGGCTATAGTGGGAACAATGGAGGGCCGCTTGAGCATTAGCCTTGGGCGACATAGGGATTTGCTGTAGTCAAGGCTGCGGTGGGATTATTAGTGAGTCATCGATGGGGCTGCTAACAGACGGGACCGCTCATTTATATTTGCCTTGGGGGTATACGTATAGATTCACTGCCTGTTGTATCTAGTTAATGAATAATGAGGACAGAGGAGGGGCCCCCCGCCGATGAACGCAGTTGATAGTTGCCAGTAGGGGGCCGTATACCATAGCCATTATAAAGTTAAAAATAGATATTATGTCATAGTGATCTCGTTGGTAATATAAAAACTAATTAATCTAAAAATAGAAATCAATGTATAAAGTAAAAGTAATATATACAATTAATTAATTTAAAATAAAGTACAAATGAATAAATAAAGTAAAATAAAATACAAATAATTAATTAAAATTAAATATAAATAAATAGGTATTAATAAATAAAAGAGCCGCGGTGTCACTTATGACACCCTCTTGGGCCTCTCGGCGACAGTTGGACAACACTGATGACCCATTGTGTGTCAGGGCGCTAATCAGTCTGATTAATTAGGATAATCAATTAAACCCTAATTAGGAGTCATATGACATCTGTTAGGGTTTAATTGTACTAATTAATTGATGACACCTGTCAATTAGCCTAATTGGGAGGTGTCACCCAGACAGTCTGGCGCCAATGACACCCAATGACACCCATAGGGTGATAATTGGGTGTCATATGACACCCAATGGGTGTCAGTGAGGTACAACTGTCGCCGAGCCGGCCAAGACCCTAGTACTAACGACACCATCATTGGTAATATGCAGAGAAATGAAGAATGCGAGCAAGGAAATTTTGAAGAAATGTAAAAAGTAATACAGTTAGTTGTAATACTGTAATACAGTAATAGTCAGATAGTAGGTCAAACCTCAAACGACTGTTTTGATGATGATGATGATGTGATTAAACTGCGAGCGTCTGAGCGTAGCGAGCAAGAAAATTTAGTAATTGTTGTAATTGTAAATGACCTACATTCCTCAATAATAATTTATGATGTTGGTTATTTATATACCAGATTATATTATATACAGTCAACCAACAGTTAGGCGTACTAATCCATTAATCGGCTACCTATTTCAACAGGAAAATGTGTGTGTGATGTGAGACAGACAGTGAGATGATGATTAAAGTTGAAAGTGGGTACGACACCTCAATGCTCAATCTGTCGGTTTTTCCACACCATAGTGTGGGAGGCAAAACAGTTCAAGGCAGGGAACTACTGTTAGGTTAAGAAACAGCACTGATAGCACCGTAGGGATATTTGAATAACAGAATAAGGAGTAAGAGTCACAAACGCGACCGAAAATTTTGAACTCTTTCTAAACATACTGGACTGGTGTAATTTCAAGTAGCGTGGATATGTTGCCAGTGCATTGCTACTGTATGACAGCATGACATCCATATGTGCGCCAGGATCCTCAATGCGCGCCACACGTCCCTATTGCTACGCGCCAGGATCCTAAATGTGCGCCACACATGTTGAGCAAACTCTACATAAATTCCAACCTGGACTGGAGGAAGTGTAACAAATTAATAATTTGTCAGGTTGTAGTTGTGTTGTACCAGGTGACCAGCAGTTCCATGTTACGGCAGTGCAGATGGTACCCACTCCACTACCCTGCAAGGTATCGGAAATTGGAATCAAACATTTCACCAGCAAGGCCACGACCTCTGTCTGTCGACATCAACTTTCGGTGCCACTAGCATTACGGGTGATGGTCAGACTGGTCTAACCGAGGACTAGAGAATGCATGGAACTTTTTGAGTAGTCTGACAGTGGACTGCTATGACGTCGACGCCAAGCTGTCAATGCGGTTGGTTCTATAAAGTAACTCACTCTGTCATCACCTGGTGTCCGGCTACGTTGACCTTGACTCTTGACATGCATTGTATTTAAGCAGTATGCCTACTGATCAGAGCTTACGGCTGGTTGGGTGCAGCTGCACTACACACAATAAGTCGGGCTCATATTTATGTTCGCCCCGAATCTCTGCGGCACATTCAGTCAGTCCGGACCGAATACTGGATGGATACCGGTACAGGAACTTTTTGAAGGAAGTGGAAGGCTGAAGGCAAGGGAACTCCGATCAGATGGATCACTCTATAGTTATGGTGTTAGTGTACCAGACAGCCAGTGCAGAGATGGATACAGGCCGGTTTTTCACAGCCCGGGCCCAACACGGCCCGTTGGGTCTCGGCCCGCCCTGGCCCCGTTAATTTGAATTTTTCTAAACATTACAGCATACAATTTAATTTTAACTTTTTTGATCAATTTGCATACAATGATTCCAAATACAATATAAGTTTGTCATCGTGAGCCACTGTTCTGGTTGAATGTGCATTAGAAAACTCGAAATATACTAAACACATGTTGCGTAGGTCTACCTTGTTAATACTACGGACGCATTATTTTTGTTGTTAAATATGAAGTAATGTGCTTGCCCCATCGTTTTAGTTTCGATTGATATTTTTTTTCGATGATACAGTATTACTAACTACTGTCAGACTGTGTCAGACAGTATCTAAATTTCGATTCAATTATTTATTGATAACAAAATTTAATTTAACTAAATTAAACCAAAACGCAACTATAGTAAAATAATAAACAATAACAAACCAATATCTGGTTTTAATTGTATGGCCTGTAAAAGATGGTAAGCCTACGTATGAGTCTGTGTACGAGTCTGAGAATGTGGCAAAGGTGCATTACAAAGTTAGACAAAGACACAAATAAATCAGGAAACAACCCTAGTTACAGGAAAATTAATTATAAATATTTAATTTAATTTTGTGATAAAAAATATGTAACAAACATTTTCATATTTTTGTGTTTTGTTAACTGGATAATATAATTATTCAACAATTAGCGGGCTTTCCAATATTTAGAATGCGGCCCAAGCCCGGCCCGTGTCCATCAATGAGCCAGTGGTGTCTGCCTTTCGCAGTGTCACTCACCCACGTAGTCGTGGTAATAAAGAAAGACTTATCGACGATATTAATTCACCCAAACCCAAATTAAAAGATTTATGTTACTGCAACCCTAAGAAGAGCAGAGCAGAGCATTGTATTGTTTTTTTTGTAATTGTATATTAGGTTGATAATAAATATTTATTTAATTAATCCATTGTTCTCTCTTTTGTTTGGAGTGCAGACTGGATCGTAAGCTGATTGGTCTAGAAACGTTGTCAGCCAGTTCGTCACTTTGGTTACCTTGCCAATGTAACCACCCGCACTCTTAGTAATAGCTGGACGCCTTAAGGAAGTGTCTGAATAGTCGCTACTGTCGGCGTCAGGAATTTCAGCGTCAGGGTGCTGTGTGTCGATTAGTGTGTGAGCATCACCCTCCGCTATTAATCCTTCAGTGGCAACGGCACCTGCTGGTTGTACTTTACTTCACTACGGTACTTTACTCGGTTATAAACTATTTAATAAACAGAATCATCTCTGGAGCATCGCTATCCCACATCAAAGGTTTCCAGTAAAAGGATAGTTTAGTTTACTAAACTCTAAAAATTGGTTAAAATATCAGATAATAGTGACTGTTTAACTTTTCCTCGTGCTGCGCGAACCATTTCTTGTGACACTTGTAACACGTATGAATTAGAAGAGCATGTTTCTGAAAACGTACCGCCGTCATTGGTGATGTGAGGGAGTCCAAGTTGGCGTACTTTGTGGATGGTTCTCACACTTATCCTAAAGTTCCTAAAATCCACATTCTTTCCCAATGTACGGCAGATAATTTGGGGACCTTTAGAGGGGGATCACATGAATTAACCCTATTAAACCCGGGGGGGGGGGGGTCAATATGACCCCTCCCGTGGTTTTTTTATTATAATTCTGAAACAAACGCAGTTGGGAATCTGAAATTTTATGACTTTTCCTAAAAATCTATTGTCTTCCTAGTAGTGAAAACCGTTTTCAAAAATATTGGGTACTTTTCGAGTTATAGCACCATTTTTTAACCCTACTTTTGGCACTTTTTTTTGAGACGTTTTTTGAAAATTACATTTCATTAAATATGAATTGTAACATCTCTATTTTCGATTTACTCCGGTTTTTTGGTGTTAGAAATTGGATGGAATTCATATAAATTGATTTAGAAATTTCAAACTTGTTTTTTTCGGTGGGTGCCAAATTTTGGTGCCAGCACCAAATTTTGAAATATGTCAATTTTGTAAATTGATTGTTTGAAACTTGTTTTTTTACGCAATTGGGGTTTTTTGGGGTTCTGGATTCGATAAAATATATACGAGTTGCACCAAGCGTATCAAACTTGTATTTTTTCGGTGCTGTGTGCAAATTTTGGTGCTAGCACGAAATTTTGAAAATCCATTCAATAGATAAAATTGCTTGTGACAATTTATTTCTTGCGTTTTAGAGGTTTATGGCTGTTCTGAATTCAATGGCATATATAATTATCGAACTAGACATCTCAAACTTGTATTTTTCGGATGTGGGTGCAAAATGTGGTGCTAGCACCAAATTTTGAAAACCATCAAATAAATCAATTGATTGGTGTCACCTTGTTTCTTGCGTTATAGGGGTTTGTGATGGTTCTGAATTCAATGGAATCAGCAAAAATTCCATAAGAGTTCTCAAACTTGTATTTTTCGCCGGTGGGTGAAAATTGTTGTGCCAGCACCAAATTTTGGAAAATATGCAAATTGATCAGTAGATAGTATCACCTTGTTTCTTGCGTTATACGGGTTTATGAGGGTCCTGAATCCGATGGAATCAATAAAAACAGCACTGGACATCGCAAACTTGTACTTTTTGGTGATGGGTACGAAATTTGGTGCTAGCACCAAAATTTGCCAAATTACGCCGAAAAATACAAGTAGCAATGATCTGGCATATTAGAAATGTATTCCATTAGAATCAGGGCCCTCGAAAACCTGAAAATGTGAATTTATAGCATCGTATAAGTGAATTAAAAATTTTGTGTTCTAACTGAAAAGTGCTGGTTACTTGTTTTTTTCATTTTTTTCCTACGCAGAGAGGACTAAACAGCCATTTATAGTAATCATATCATTTTTAAATATTTTCCAATGTGTTTTGCGCCCCAGAAAACCTGTATTGAAAAATAATTAGCCGGAAATGTAACTTTCAAATTTTGTGAAAATTGTGCACTACTTGTAATTTTGGTGCTGCAATATAACCACCCCAGTACATTTTTTCGAAAATTTTTTTTTTCGGTCGGATCCAGACAAGTGATACCTACGTACAAACAAAAAATCAGACGTTTTCGTAAATATTTGTAGATTTTAGAGGGGGGGGGGGGGGTCAATATGACCCCCTCCCGGTATTTGTACAACATTTTATAGCCCGGTACTAATAGGGTTAAAGCTTTAAATATGCGATATCCTGGAAGATCTCAAGGTGGCGTGAAAGAACAAAACACTACAGTACAAACTACGCCATGTCCTGGAATGTGCCGTTATTCCGTTATTCTGCCCCCTGGAAAGTTATTTACAAATCTTAATGAGATTGTATGAAATTGTATGATGCTATTGTAGAATATGATGATGTTTTTATTTAATAAAATAAAATGGTTTTTGAACGCTCATATTTCAGCTACTTTTCAACGAAATTTAGATTGTGTTACATATTTGGAAACCTTACATCGACACCTTTCCATCAGTATCCAACTAATCACCACAAGGTTTAATAATACTGTCGACGGAGACACCTTTTTTAAACGCTTGTAGCTAAAAATGAATGCAAAATATAAAAATTATGACTCACCCACCCAGGAGGAGTTACATGAAACCATGAAAGTATCTCTATTTCAAATTTCATACAATCTCATTAAAGATTTGTAGAAAAATTTGGAGGGGGGGGGGGGGGGGGGGGGCAGGTACCTGAATAACGACACTATATTCCAGGACATGGTGTAAGTGTGTAATTCTATTTTGTTACATTATGTCAGCATTACTCGTAACGCTGCAAAGTACTACTTTGCAGCGTTGCGGCCTGTAGAACGGAACCCTGAAAGTAATTAATGACATGGAAACAACTTCAATTACCGTATTCCAGAATGTATTATTTCCATTTATATTAATGCGTGCTTTTTTTTCAATAAAGCAGCACGTGTTTGCATAATACGAATAACGTCCAGTTTGAAGTGACGGGCCTAGCTACTGTATGTAAAAAATTGTTTAACGTGTAAGGCTGTATTAATTCCATACGTCCTATAGAAGACGTTTTAGAGAAAGTGAGCAAAGAAAATATGGCGACATTATTCAGTAAATAAATGTGTAAATAATACTGTGTACCTGTTAATAAATTGCACTTATATTCGAAATTGTATATGATTAAAATGTTTAAATTAGTATCCATGAAATCCTTTCTTCACATACCGAACGCTGAAAAGTTGACATAATGTAACAAAATTACATACATCATTGCGTCAGTCACCTTCCTCGATGCGCTCGCTCGGTACATAAATAAACTCGGGTCATAACGCTGCAAAGTGCTACTTTGCACACAATGCAATGATGTAAATAGTTATTCCAAAATTGTAACATTACTTAACGCCGTTAGTATTGACAGCGAGTTGTTATTTAGCAATACACTATTCGGCTACTGACACCTGTTGACGATCGTATTTAATTATTAGTTATTAGTGTATTACAACTACATACGACTGTTATTGTTTATGTCTACGTTTCGTATTGTTTTTTTTTTTTGGAACTCCCCAACTAGAATATTTTAGTATGGTTAGACATTGCGTAGTACGTGTTTAGTTTAATATATGTAGTAGTGAAAATTGTATGTTAACTGAATTCCACAGTAAGTTGATTGATTAAATTGTGTGTATAATAGTATTGAGGTATAAATATATTTTGTTCTAACAGTGTATCAGCAGCCAGGTATCATACATGTTGTGTCTCTATACATACCAGTATTGGAATTAGTATAGTGGCGTAGTAGTTCCTGTTTTTAGATTGGCTTTTTTTATTATGGTGCTAAATAGTAATCAGCCTGGATGTGATTGTACGTTTTGTTTTTCTTCTATTACATCTACTGAAACATGGTTCACATGTGCTTTATGCGGAAGGTCCTTTCATTATCAATGCGGATCAAATGTGGAGGAAATACATTTTTTGGAAAATAATAATCCACGTTACTGTATTTTTTGCCACGCCAATATATTTCCATTTTTTTCGGTCTCGAATGACGACACCGATATTTTCTCTACTACTGATTCAGATTGTGGTGAACAGACCATGGCTATACTGACAGCAATATTATGTAATATTTTTCAAAATATGGACCCCGATAATAATCTGAACATGGCAAATATAAGCACAATGGATGGGTACTACAACGAACAGCAACTCAGTGGTGTTCTTGACAATAAAGAAACCTTTTCGGTTTTTCACTTAAATTGTCGTAGCATCAGGGTAAATTACACTCATGCCGTGGATTACCTGCAGATAATTAAAAATAAATTTGACATTATCTGCTTTACCGAAACATTTTTAGATAGCACAGATAACTTAGATTACTTTAAAATTGAGGGTTATCAGGGTCCATATATTGACAATCGTAAGTATGGTTGGTTAAAGCGCGGTGGAGTTGCTGTTTATGTACGGAATGAATATGAAATCACTCCACGTGATGATATCTCATGTGATCATCTTGAAAATCTGTGGCTTTGTGTAAATAACCCCGTTGCAAACAAGAAGAAAACATTGATAGGATGTATTTATCGACCAGATGCGATACCCTTCGATAAATTTGATCACAGTCTTGACACTGTTTTAACTGATGTCGCAAATTCAAAATTAAAAACAATAGTTGTTGGGGATCTGAACGCTGATTTGCTACAGATGGGTAAGCGACCTCGTGCTTATTTAGACCTACTGCAAGCTCACGGCTTCACGCAATACATTCAAAATGCACCTCGTATCACTCAGTATTCTAGAACGCTAATTGATCATGTGTTTACCAATATAACCAATAGTATTCCTACAACTGGTGTTTTATCGGCTGAAATTGGATCTTCTGATCACTGTCCTAAATTTATTTCGTTGAGTAAATATTCCAGCTATTTTTCTGCACCGGTAGACCATTTCGTTTATGACTACAGCAAATTTAATAAAGATAAATTTATTAGAGACCTAGATAATACAGAATGGACTTACCATAACCCTTCAATACCAAGTTCTGAAAAATTTAATAATTTTTATAAAAATTTTGAGGAAATTTGTGTGAATAATTTACCACGAAAAAAGGTAACAAAAATGAATACACCGCGGAAACCATGGATTTCAAATCAATTAGTACAATGCATTATAAAAAAAAACTATCTATATTCAGTATATATAGCCCACCCCTCGACAAATAATCATAATTGCTATAAAAAATGTGAATCCCAACGGAAATATTTTTGTTATCAGTTCAATTCAAACAAACATAGCTCGCGTAAAACATGGCAAACCATTAACCTAGCTTTAAATAAATCGTCTAAAATGAGTACTCCTAGAAAGCTGTTAAATCGTAGAAACAATACTGTTAACACGGAGCCTTTTGAGATTGCTAATACTTTCAATACTTTTTTTTCTTCTATTGGTCCTAAACTTGCACGTGCTTTACCTAAATCAGGACGATCTCCAACACACACGATTTGTTAAAAACCGCCACTACCAATCTTTTAGTTTGGTTGAAACCACTCCTGTGGAGGTCAAATACCACTTGTTACTTTTAAATGAAAGATCGGCCTCCAATGATTCCTTCCCCACAAAGTTACTTAGGTTGGCTGCTGACCACATTTCCACTAGATTATCCGATTTAATTAATTTATCTTTTCGTCTTGGTTTTTTTCCTGATAGTTTAAAATTGGCTCGTATTACACCAGTATTTAAGTCAGAAGATCCAATTGATCCAGGTAATTATCGCCCCATATCAGTTCTCCCAGCTTTTAGTAAAATTTATGAACGTATATTAGAATCCCAGCTTCGTTCTATTTTGAATAAATATTGTTTACTTACAGTTAACCAATTTGTTTTTAGAAAAAAATATAAAACAAGTGACGCCTTGCTAACGGTTACTGAAAAAAATAGAGATGCACTTGATAACAATCATCCGACTGGTATTGTATTTATAGATTTGAAAAAAGCGTTCGATACGCTAGATTACTCAATTTTACTAAATAAATTAGCTTCCTATGGTATCCGGGGTATCCCCCACAAATTGCTTACGAACTACCTGACCAATCGCCGACAATGTGTCACTGTTGGAAATAGTACTGTATCTCTGATTTGGCTGATTTAGAATGTGGTCTTCCACAAGGCAGCATTTTGGGACCCTTATTGTTTTTGTTATGCATTAACGATCTACCAAATTGTACTTCATTGTTCTCAACTTTGTTTGCCGACGATACGTCTCTTATGCATTCTTCAAATAATTTAGCTGACTTATCAAACGTCTTTAATAATGTTGAACTAGATAAAGTGGCAAACTGGTTGCTTGACAATCGCCTAACAATAAATCTCAAAAAAACGGAATTTACTTTATTTTACAACGGCGAATTAAATAAGCTCTTTCCTCCTAATATTCATCTTAAAGGAAACCCAATATCATAAACTAATTCAGCCAAATATTTATGAATCAAAATAGACAGTAAATTATCATGGAAAGCTCATATCCAATATGTTTTAATCAAGATATCAAAATCAATCTGAATTTTTATATAAACTTAGGTATTATTTTCCTGTTAATATATTGCGTTTATTATACTATTCATTGATTCAGCCTTATATTAACTATGGGTTGTTAATCTGGGGTTATCCTAATGTTAGCATAATTAAACCAATTAGAGTTATGATAAATAAGTTATTAACGTGCTATTACATTCAGCGACCGATTTGCATCATCTGCTCTCCTGTATAGACGCCTAAATATCTTACCTGTTGAAAGCCTTTATAAATTCCATGTTCTAAATTTTATGTACGACGTATCGCATAATAGTAGTCATCCTTGCTTCCATAGTTTTTTTTATCAAATCAAACACCATGCATACATATGGAACACGATCGGCTACCGCTAACAAATATTTTATTCCACGTAAAAATCTTATTGAGGGTCAGAAATCAATAAAAGTTGAAGCACCTCGCATGTGGAATTCATTGAGGAAAATCTGCGTTGCTCTAAAACAAAATCTATTTAATAAAATGGGAGAATCTTTTAGGCTCGTTAAGCCAAGGAATGCCTGTTCACCACCATGGATGATCTTCCACAGTAAACCCTTCCACTCTGTTTCCCAAGTCGCCTTGGTTCCCATTTATCGACCACTGAAGGATGAAAGCCGGGGTTGGGCTAGGCTGCAGCATTTAAAGCACTGTGCCCAAACAGTACTGCCCCATCTAGGGATCGAAACCGGTCTCCCTAATCGGAAGCACAGTAATGTCACCACTAGACCGCTACTACTACTAGGATCGGCATGCTGCATTGCAGCTGCATTTTTAAGAATGCTGTGCCGGCTTGTCAACAAAATTGCATCGCCACAACTCCCTATCACCCATGACATTTGCTAGATCATCCGCATCTTTAAGGCCAGTGTCCTTTAAGATGCGTCTCAAGAAAGTCATGGGCTGTCCACCATGCTTATTCACTCCATGAGGGTGCCAAAGTACAAGGTTATGCACTGGCTGGTCCTCACGGCGAAAGCAATGTCCTGCAAAGCGGAGGCGATTTTGTTCTAGTGTCAAGCTTGGGGGAACCAATGAGACACCTCCAATGTTATATAGTGTCTGGTTGGAGATGTGTGCATTGTACTTGACACAATGAACCCGGCGTAGCATTCTTGTGAATGTACCATCTAGAGATTTGGTGTCCTCAGCAGTTAGAGCCCAGCATGGACTCCCGTAGAGGAGTACTGGAACTACTGCTGCTCTAAATAATCGGACCTTAAGTTTACGATTAATTCTCGGTGACTTCCAAATCATGGAAAGCCTATTCAAGGCTGCCCATGCCTTTCCCTTACGTATTCGAAGGTCCTCACCTGACTTCCGGATCCATGATCCCAGGTAACAGAGACTTGGTGAGGACTTTCAAAGTTAACTGTCAAAATTTTAGTCTTTCTGGAGTTAATAAAAAGACCAACACTAGAAGCAGCAAGTTCTAATGAGCTGAGGAGCCGTTGGGCTCCCTCTAATGATTCTGAGAGTCATCAGCAAAGTCTAGATCAGTTAGGTACTTGGCAGGATTTCCTCGACTTCTGGAGCCAGTAGGTGGAGTTATCATCACCCCATCATCATTATGATGATCTAAGGACATGCGTAGAACATAGTCAACCACAATAATGAACAGGAATGGTGCAAGTGTGTCTCCTTGGAGGACGCCCCATAACACTTCAAATGGTTCTGTGTCACCGTCAACAGTAGACACAAATGTTGTCGAACCATCGTATACTGATCTGATTGCTGCAATAATTTCATCAGGAATCCCATATAATGAAAGTATGCTGAACATACGTGAGCGACAGACTGAATCAAAGGCCTTGAAGAAGTCAACAAAGATAACAGCCAGATGCCTGTCTTTCTTTTTTGATAATTCTTCAATTATCCTTCTAAGTGCCAAAATTGGCTCCATGGTCCCACGACCTTTACGGAACCCATTCTGATTTCCACGGAGCAGTCTCTCAATGGGATCCCTGATGCGATTTAATAGAATCCTATTGTATAGCTTTGCAGCAATCGAGATCAATGAGATTCCCCGAAAAGAACCATAGAGTGTTAGGTTGCCCTTCTTGGGAACTGGCACCAACTTATTTGTTTTCATTTCTTGTGGGACTCTTGTTGTTCGGTACATGTCTACTATGATGGGATAGATGAGCTTTAAACACTCAGGTATTTTAAAGACCTCAGGGGGAACACCATCTACTCCACTGGCACGATTGGTCTTAATGCTCTTTGCAGCAGCCTTCACTTCTGCAAAGGAGATATCGCCAATGGGAATATCTGGGAGTACAGACTCAGAAAACTTTAACTAGACCAAGCTGCTGCTTGGTCTAGTCAAAATCTATTTTCAAATCCCATTTAAAAAGGTTACTGCATGAACAATCACTCTAATTCCTTGCTGTTATTGCACACACAATGTTAGTTCATAGTGTCACAATACAGTAGGTGCCACATCACTTGCCGGGCGCGGGGTCGCGTTATACCCGTGGGTTACCATGTTTAAATATATGTAAAATATATACGGTAATTTATATATAATATAATAATATAACATAATAAATGTATACTGCATAAATTTCCCAGGCTGATTTACTACAGTAGTACTATTATTTTTTATTGTATTTCGTACTAATTGATTAATTTGGTGAGTTTCCACCCGCACACTAGCGTTGCTATCACGGATGGGAACTCACAATGGTAATAATTATTTCATATTTATCGTTAATTAAAGGACCGGGCCATTCCCGGATTTCAGTTCAGTTCAGTTCCAGAGTAATTTACACAAGTATCAAAATATTAAGTTTAAGTGGGGAATTCGTGTACCTTTACTCAACTATTATTGTTCCAATATTTGTAATTATTTAAAAATATCACTACAGCTCAGTAGCATGGTGATACTTCCCGTCATATTGTACACATTCGGGTGACATTTACAGCAGTCCACGTTACAATAGCAACAGACCAAATAAGACAATTTAATAACAATTTAATTTACAGAGTAACTATAATATAGTTTTCCTTAGTTTAATAACTCTCCAGAGTTTTGAACAATTAAGGGGGGGGGGGGGTACACCCCCCCTCAGGTCAAAATTTTCATTTTTTGTTTTTTTATTTCATCTAGAGTAGAATTTAATGCGGATTTCAAATCTGGAAACGGTTTAGCGAGATCTCTTTTACTTCTCGAGTAATGGCTGATTTTCCGTCTGTATGTCTGTCTGTCTGTCCATCGAAATATTAAAAAGGGCATAAAATAAGCAATCGGAAATGTTTACTGTTAGGATTTTTCTTAATGTCGATGTCTGTTTTAATATTTGGAATTATCTAATCACTATGTCTGTATCTCAGTCTGTCTCTCAGTTTGTCTGTCTGTTTGTACTGTCTGTCTGTCTGTCAACATGTCCGTCAAATTTTAATTAATATATATTTAATATATATTTGTGAGTTTTGTATTACATATTGAACAGTTGTCTAATGGACTAGTTGTCTACTAGTAATAACAAATGTGAACCATCATATAACAATAGCTAGTAATAATTCTTCTGAGAAACAACCATGAACTTATTTATTTTTTAATTCCGCAGGCTCTGAGAATAATTCACGTGCTGCGCGAAGTCTTCATGTGCAGCATGAACTTTTCATGCGCCGCGTGAAGGCTTCTCATTTTGATCAAAAAGCTTTCCGAGGTGCTCGATTAATTAACGTGCTTTATGAAGAATTTAAGTGCTACGTGAAACCTTCACCTGCTGCGCAAATGTCTCACGTGCTGCGCGAAGGTTTCACGTGCTGCGCAAAGCTTAATGTTCTGTGTAAAGGCATATTATAAAATTATGTGGAAATTTTTATATAATTTTGAATGTTTCTTAAGGTTATCTCATTATTACATGACTATTTAATACTAAATGACGAAATAGTATGCGATCAAATCAATAAGCCAAAATGTAATTTGTTCACGTGCTGCGCGAAGTGTTTTTTGGCAAGCACTCTAAAATTATTTTAACAGGTTGTTAAAACTGGGTAGGGGTTTTTTTGAACCAAATTTCATGAAATCCATTGAGAAATCACAAAATATGGATAGGGGATAACCAATGGGAAAAGAAAAGGAAATACCAGTACTGAAAATAGCGGGAACATTTGAAATATATTGTTCTTAAACTTTAAATGCGTTTATCTCGGAATTGTATTTTTCATATTCAAAATACTACTACTCTACTCAGCCATTTCTTAACCAATTTTCGAAATTTTTTTTTTGTTTGATTTCTTTTCGGGTTTTGATCAAAAGTTATCGGTTAGAATTTTGAATTGTGCCATATTAATTTCTTGAAATTAGTTAATATCTATTAAGTAATAATTAATATTAGTTAATAATATTTAAAAAATATTTAAGACCTAAATAAAAAATGTAACCGATAAGTTTTGTGGAGCCGAGGATGCTGATTCAGAAAAACCAAGTTTCGAAAATTTTCACCCAAAATTGTGAGACTAGTAGTGTTTTTAGTGAAATTAACAATTTCGCTGGTGGCCGCTAGAGGGCGACGCAAATTTGAAAATTTTTTTTTTGAACCCAATCTTTGGCCATATGTTAATCCCCCGAAAGGTATAAAATATACAAAATTCCAAAAAAAAGAAAAAAAAAAAAAAAAAAAGTTTCGGCGAATTATTTATTATATATAGTATATATAGTTAAATAATCAATTTAGGGAAAGGAGCAGTTTACAGTGACACGGTGTTATTAGAACCAAAACAATAAACGAATC
>JAUCBJ010003103.1:0-20471 GCA_032718475.1 Nemertoderma westbladi
AGATGCAGAAGTCAAGGTGGAGAAAGTCTCTAAGTCGAAGTCTAAAGCCAAACTTAAGTTATTGGAGCGGCCTGAAGAGTCATTGGAGCGGCCTGAAGAGTCATTGGAGCGGCCTGAAGAGTCATTGGAGCGGCCTGAAGAGTCATTGGAGCGGCCCGGAGACCTGTCAGACCAACAGACTTACGTGACTACTAGGTCAGGAAGGGTAAGTTATGACATAAAACCGCCCTTACAGACTAAACCGGAGTCACAGTTGGTAAGTGACGGACAGAAAATGACCGACAAAATGGAGCCTTTGGTTTCCAAACCTGCGGGTTTGGATTCGAAACTTCCGTTAATTAGCGGACAACCGTCGCTGGCATTAGAGTCATGCAGTATTTATGACAAATTACTAAATTCGTCTGCCTCTTGGCTGACAATTTGTAAAAGAACTGCGTGGTTAAGCCGATACGTTTCGTACCTTTGTTTAAAACATTCGAAACATTTGAGAGAACGAACGAGCACCAATAGTGAGCGAATTCGAAAATTGAAACAACCTCTGACAGAGGATGAGATTGATCAAGCGGAATTAAGGCATTTGAGACATTATCAAATGTGTGCCTTCCCTAAAGAATTCCATCTATTATCGGCTCAACGACCAGTTCTCTATAAACCCCTTAGAAAATGGAGTCCATTAATCCATAAGGGTTTAATTTGTCATAGATCGAGAATCCAGACTGTCGACATAAACTCACAGTTTCGATTCCCAGTGATAATCCCTAGTCACCCAATAGAATTGCAAAGAGCGATTCTATGGGATATACACAAGAGGTTGCATCACGCGGGAAAGTTACACTGTCTGTCGGCAGCGAGACAGCGATTCATTCTATTGCAGCCAAGCAGGGCAGTAGGCACCATGTATGACGCCTGTCTGGTTTGCAAGAGGGTGAACGCCAGAGTATTGGAACAGGAGATGGCTGAACTCCCGGAAGCGAGAGTGCAGGCATATGACCCACCCTTTACGAATACAGGGGTGGACTGTTTTGGTCCGATTGAAGCAAAGAGTGGACGGCTGACCCACAAGCGATGGGGTCTGCTACTGACATGTATGGCTAGTAGACCCATACATATCGAGCGTGTGGCAGACATGTCGACCAAATCTCTGCTCCTGGCCTTGAAGAGATTTATGGCCAGGAGAGGACTAGTAAAGGCGTTCTACTCTGACAAGGGTACAAACTTTGTCGGAGGGAATAGCGAGTTGAACGCGGCTCATAAAGCAGCACAGAATAAGGAAATTTCTGCAGCACTTTTGCCGCAAAGAGTAGAATGGAGATTTAATACTCCAGAGAGTCCTTGGAGAGGAGGAAGTTGGGAGCGTTTGGTTCGCTCTGTGAAGCAGGCCATTGCCAAAACATTGCCTGTGAACAAACAACTTACCGACGACGAACTGGTCACAGCTTTCATTGAAATCGAGCATACACTAAACTCGAGGCCGATAGCTATGTTGCCAGACGGTGTTGCATTAACGCCGAATCATTTGCTAATGCAGAGTCCAGCATTTCTTGTGCCGGCATCAGAACCCATTAGTGCCGACCTATATAGTCGTAAGAGCTGGAAAGTAACACAGTTAGTGGCGTACACATTCTGGGAATATTGGCGGGAATACTATCTTCCCACCATATCTACCAGAACAAAGTGGTACAAGACGGTTCGGAGTCTCCAAAGGGGAGATTACGTGTTGATAACCGAGCCGATTATCAAGAGAAAGTATTGGGAGACGGGAGTGATCTTGCACACACACCCAGACGTGCAAAACATAGTGCGCACAGTCACTGTGAAAATTAGGTGCAAGTGTCCGCACCCAAAAAAGTGTAAAACTAATGGTTTACACACCTTGGACCGACCGGTCCAAGATATTGTGTTATTAGAGGAGACACGTATCGAGACGGGAGATTACAATTTGTCTCCTGCCTCAAAACAGAGTTAGTGTTAGACGCAACTCACTTCGTATGCATTCCTCGTATGCAAATACAAGGAAATGCATAGGAGCGGGGTTGTGGTGATTTGCGTTGAGTTTTGTCTGGTGGGTATCAAAACAAAATTTTATTTTCAAAAATTTTTGGAAAATTAGAAAATTTTAAAAATTAGAAGTGAACCCAAGACAATTCCAGACGCTGTGTATAGACGCGTTTTAGAATTCGTCTATAGAAAACAGTAATTTGAAAAGTCGTGAAGCCTGGAAAATAGCATTTAGAAACCATGGTGACGGCTATATTACGTAGGAGTGTAAATTGAGTTTAGCAACTTCCACAGATTGGTGCCAACAGTGCAACTAAGGTGCTAAAGGTTAGTAGCACCAGAGGCGTACATGGACCCCACTCAGTAGTTTGCAGGATGTGTGATGTTCGATTATCAAACCTGTGGGTTTGGTATAGTCGAGTATTGTGGCTATAGTCCTTTCTAACTACTGTAGTTTAGTACGAGTAATGGGAGTAGTTTGGGCATCAAAAAGTGAGTTGGTCACGGCCAGTTTATCTCCAAAGTTTTTGCGCTATGCATGGGAATAGGTTAGAGGATAGTTAGGAAGAGACGGGATCTAGAGAGTCGAACCTGAACTGCTGGAAGGCAGCTGGAAGGGGGGTTCGGGAAGTCTGTCCTTCGGCGACATCTAACTGATTACCCACAGTGTAATTGGTTTGCGTAACGGAACACTTATTGGGATATATATGTGTATACGCGGGCATAATGGAGGAGGATATTAGAGCGCAACCGCGCATAGGATTTACTGCCAGAGAGGAGGCGGAGTTACCATTCGCGCGACCGGGATGTAAAGACTCGAACGTTTACTACCATGGGCGGTCGGTGATGGAGCTAAATGGGAAATACAAACCCACGATTCCCGACCGACTAGACGAGCAACATCCAGAACCGATATTAACGCGATGTCCAGCTCACCAATTCCTTAGATATAACGAGGGAGGTTACCCGATGAGCAACCCGATGATCAGTATCGACTTCAACGGAAAGCGACCTCCGAGACCCATTACGCCGACCGTTACGACATTAGATCCGTATACGGAGATTAAACCCTGTTCGACACCCAGTTTGATAGAGACGGCAGCGGCCATTTCTTCGCTGTACCGAGCCTATAAGGATCTAGAGGCGCGGCGCGAGGCGGTACGGGACTCGAGTTCCTGGACCACGTTCACTTCGCTTCACCAGGAGAGGAAGCTCACGCCTGAGTATCCAGACGAGATTCGCGCCGTCCATCCGTCTACTAACTATATCCAAGATCCGCGGTTTATACGATATTTACTCCAAATTATTTCGGGAAGTTTCGACGAACGCATTATTAAGCCCGAATATGTCCAATCCTTTATATATCATCGTCGCTCTGATATATACGTCTAGAATTATTACCCAGCGCACAATTGGCGGCCTAAGGAGACTCGTTTGGGGTCATTGACCTCTGAACGAGTGGAGGATCAGGACCGCCGCGCCCACAGCGACAACAGCCGGAGCTCACAGCTCGCGGCATGTACCAGAAGGAGGAGTCCTTGGCAAGCGTCAAGCCAAGGACGAGCAGTTCCACTCTATAAAGTTGAAGGAGGAGTTGGCGGAGGCGCCCACAGGGACACGGCAAATGGGACGAGGCCGAGGGAGGAGCACCAGTCGGGAGATCGTCGGTGCCCAGGGAACGTCGTCGCCGGTTCCGGGAAGTGACGCCTCAAGAACGCCGTCAACAGAGTCTACAGGGGGTAGACTGGTGTATCTGGGGAGGGGAGCGAGCCCGAGAGACCCAGGAGCTAGCCGATGAGACTATAATATCACGGAGCGACAGACTCTAGATATATACATCATCGTCGCTCTGATGTATATCGTAGGTTTTGATCAATCATTCGACTGGACTCATATACACTAGTCGTATCCATATTTTAGAAATTTATTTTCGAAGGCCGAAAAATATTGAAAGGAAATACTTTTATTTTGTAGTCCGATTGGAAATAGTAAATACTTTAACTATATTTGATTTTGTGTATATGACTTTATTTGCTCTAAAGTTTATTGAAAGAGGCAAAGGAAGTGATTGGGGAGACAAACCCGCGGGTTTGGCTTACTCCTATCACTTACCTGAGCAATCATCAAACCAAGATGATTTGCGTTTTTTATAAGAAATTAAGTAAAGTCCGAAAATGAAAGAAATTATTACGTATTTTATATTTAATTTGATTATCGGCCTTTAATGCAATTTAGTTAAAAATTTAGCCTCAAATACGTTTATATTTAGTTTATCTTGTTAATATTGCTTGTTAATTTGAGATGGGAAATGGGGGACATTGTCCTAGCCATGTTTCATTTCAATATGTAGATCGTCAATTTGTAAGTAAGTAAAGGAAGTAATATTTTGTAATTTAATTTTGTATGTAGTAATCATTATGTAGAACGAACGAGAAACAGTATTTTGTAATTTTAATTTGTATGTAATTCATTATGCAATATCTATGGCAATATTTGTAAATAGTAGAATTATTATGTTATTTAGATTGGTTGGAAGAAATTTATTTTGTTTTGTATACATCACCTTATACTCTTCTACAATTGGAGGGAAACATTGTATGATTTCCCTTGGAGCGGTGTTACGGTATATGGCGCTGTATCCATAATATTAGTCATCATGCAGTATGCAATATTAGTCCGTTATGCAGTATGCAATATTAGTCCGTTATACTGTATGTAATATTAGTCCGTTGTGCAGCATGATATTTTAGATAAGGCATAATAACGCAGTGGTATTTAGATAGGGAAATCGAAACACCCATATATTTGAATCCATCCATTTTGTATAGTATGTAGCCCTACCTACGTAATTTTGTATTAGGTTATATGTAGATAGTTCCAGGGTAAGTTTATTCGGACCCTGGATTCCGTGCTTGCTGATATTAGCTTTAGTAGGGCTAGCATATAGGGACGCTGTCCTGGCCATTCAGCAGCCAGAGACGTGAACCATTACCATATATGGTAATAATTCGAGGAAGGGGAGCAAATAGGGCTACAATCCGGCCTCCTTATTGGACTAGCTGCTTCCAGGTTGGTCTAGTGCTAGCACGGACTGGAGAGCCAATAAGAAAGCGATTGAGTCACCCTATTGCATCACCCCATCCGGATCACCTATAAATTGGCGGTGTGCCGGTAGAGCCTCACCAACTCATCACATGACACCTAGCCCTAGCACCTGTCTTGCTGTTTTTTCTTGATACTTTCTGCAATTTGCTAATTTGATTAATTTCGTGAAATGATTTGCTAGTGCGATTACTTGCTTGTGTTTCTCAATAATTCCTTCGATTACTGCTAATTACAACTGAACTATGATTTCTACCTTTTGATTAATGGTTCTATGTGATTCTTTTCTGCGCAATAATCCTAAGGGATTCCTGAGACTGTCAGACTTTGTGATTTGCATGCGCCGCTACGGTAGCTATTAGCATAATGGAGGGCTAAGGCGCCAGTGGGCGGTGGGCACATCGGGGGGTTAGCGACGAAGGGAGCGGAGGATTCAAAGGCGAGCAACGCTGGCGGGGGGTCACCGTTGCGGTCGGGCAATTTGCATTGTAGCGTGGGGGCAGCTCGCTGGTACAGTAATTAGGGGGCTGATGATCCAGGTTTTGTCTCTATTTAGTATTAGGGGGGCAGGAATTGGGTTAGTTAGGAAGCCTAGATGTACCCGGGAGAGGTCTGCGTGCTTTACAATTGCGAATTGCATGTATTGCAGTATTGCGAATTATTATATTGTGCTGTGTAATTGCTAATTGCGTGCATTGCGGATTGTACAATTGTGAATCGCGCATTGCGAGCTGTGATTGCTGACGCTGATTGGTGTGTTACTAAAGTGTGCCTAAGATTACGAATGCTTAGATAGGCGCTCTTTTCCCTTTGATTGATTTCTATCTCTTAGTTTACTGTAAATAATTACTGATTAGGTCAAAGTAATACAGTATTTTAGGCTGTTACATATTTGTGACTGTAATTAATTAGTAAAATTAAGAATTAGTACGCAGCATAGCGGAGAGTAGCTAAGGTAATAATTAGAGTACCGTAAACTATTCACGCTGAGCGGTTATTTGAATTAGCGGGCAATAAGCTAGATAGCAGTATTCAGTACGCAAAACGCATTAGTAATTTGCTGGCCTAAAGCCAGCCGCAGACAAGTTTAGTCCCACTATAGGTATTAGCCCTAATAAACACTGTACCACTTTGATTATTTTAAATATTCTCGCATTCACACATTCCGTTAGGGAACCCCCAGTATTCGCGATTAGAAAAGATGTAGGCATTGGCGTACTTTAACAGTAAGATTAGGCGTAAGAATATACTCTGAGTGTAAAACCTCTCACACTCGTTTTAAGTCAGCTTAGGGAGCCGATTCGGGTTTGTTGTTTTGGTTATTCCCGCGTGGCTCATATATTCGAACAGTTAGCTCTCTATCGAGTAATTGGTAGAGAAAGGAACAAGAAATTAGCAGGAGCCGTAGACTGGTAGAAAATTAGTAAAACATATTAGCGGACGGCAGGTTAGCGCCATCTAACGGTAAGTAGCGGTTTTGTATTTAGCAGCCCCTCACATTAGCAATAATACGCTCCTGATTGCCCTGTCTAATAAATAGAGCAGTTTGCAGTTTTGTGTCTTTATTGGTTAGGCCGGGGTAGTTTGTTTAACACTACAGGATCTAAGTTCATCAAAGTCAGGCCCTACAGGATCTAAGTTCATCAAAGTCAGGCCCTACAGGATCTAAGTTCATCAAAGTCAGGCCCTACAGGATCTAAGTTCATCAAAGTCAGGCCCTACAGGATCTAAGTTCATCAAAGTCAGGCCCTACAGGATCTAAGTTCAACAAAGTAATTCACTACAGGATCTAAGTTCATCAAAGTCAGGCCCTACAGGATCTAAGTTCATCAAAGTCAGGCCCTACAGGATCTAAGTTCATCAAAGTCAGGCCCTACAGGATCTAAGTTCATCAAAGTCAGGCCCTACAGGATCTAAGTTCATCAAAGTCAGGCCCTACAGGATCTAAGTTCATCAAAGTCAGGCCCTACAGGATCTAAGTTCATCAAAGTCAGGCCCTACAGGATCTAAGTTCATCAAAGTCAGGCCCTACAGGATCTAAGTTCATCAAAGTCAGGCCCTACAGGATCTAAGTTCATCAAAGTCAGGCCCTACAGGATCTAAGTTCAACAAAGTAATTCACTACAGGATCTAAGTTCATCAAAGTCAGGCCCTACAGGATCTAAGTTCATCAAAGTCAGGCCCTACAGGATCTAAGTTCATCAAAGTCAGGCCCTACAGGATCTAAGTTCATCAAAGTCAGGCCCTACAGGATCTAAGTTCATCAAAGTCAGGCCCTACAGGATCTAAGTTCATCAAAGTCAGGCCCTACAGGATCTAAGTTCAACAAAGTAATTCACTACAGGATCTAAGTTCATCAAAGTCAGGCCCTACAGGATCTAAGTTCATCAAAGTCTGGCCCTACAGGATCTAAGTTCATCAAAGTCAGGCCCTACAGGATCTAAGTTCATCAAAGTTAGGCCCTACAGGATCTAAGTTCATCAAAGTAATTCACTACAGGATCTAAGTTCATCAAAGTCAGGCCCTACAGGATCTAAGTTCATCAAAGTCTGGCCCTACAGGATCTAAGTTCATCAAAGTCAGGCCCTACAGGATCTAAGTTCATCAAAGTCAGGTCCTACAGGATCTAAGTTCATCAAAGTCAGGCCCTACAGGATCTAAGTTCATCAAAGACAGGCCCTAGGATCTAAGTTAATCAAAGTCAGGCCCTACAGGATCTAAGTTCATCAAAGTCAGGCCCTACGGTATCTAAGTTCATCAAAGTCAGGCCCTACGGGATCTAAGTTCATCAAAGTCAGGCCCTACAGGATCTAAGTTCATCAAAGTCAGGCCCTACGGTATCTAAGTTCATCAAAGTCAGGCCCTATGGGATCTAAGTTTATCAAAGTCAGGCCCTACAGGATCTAAGTTCAACAAAGACAGGCCTTACAGGATCTAAGTTCATCAAAGTCAGGCCCTACAGGATATGTAAGCGGATTCAATTCCGTTTCATTATCCACCTTAGAATGGGACCACAGGCATTTTATCAATATAGTTGGGGATACGAGATTACCAATAATAATCTCGCCTCATAACCAACTTTGGGAGGGGGGGCGACACAAGCCCTAAAGCCACAGAGAGAGGTGAGATGTCAAACCACCTTGGAGGGAGAACACAGCTAGTAGAGGCTAGCAGCGGGGGGAAACACTCACAGGGAGTGCCAAAGTGACAATTAGTATATTACCCAATAGCGGGGAGGGAAGCACGTGATTGGAGATAGGAAAGCATCCACTGGGTACAGAGGGCCAAGTACAGTAAGAGGTGAAACCAATATCTGTGTGTATCAATCCAGACCGGTCATAGTATATGACCGTCACTGCTACCAACATAACCAATTAATATCTGTGTATTTTCTGCTGTTATTTTGTATCGTGATATTCATTACATACATAGTTCTGTGCTATTACCATTTCGGAAGATTAATATTGAGAAACACAAACTCTCTTATTTCCCCGACGGCCTTCGGCTAAAACGACTATAGTACAGCAGCTCCAGCGAAATGGTGACGCGTACATATCTAACCCGGTCAGGATCTATGATCCCATCACAGTCATAAACTCACCAACTAAAGCAAACTGTGACTGCAACAAGACACAGCAAGATGAGCCAACAGGAGCCCCGATTATCAGAGGGAGAGAGAACGTCGCTGAGGACCCCGGACGACACAAACCAAACGATCCGAGAGGCCGCTACAAGATGGTATCGGCCCGCCACGCCGGATTCGTCAATGAGGGACGATCCGGCTACCCAAGCGGAGGGCGGCCGTCAACCAAGAGGGAAAGACGAGTCGACGCACGATGACGTCGGCAGTCAGAGTACCGAAGTCGCCGGCCAGCCACAGGCCGAGGGCGACGGACGGCCCACTGGAACGGCGACGGTGGGGCCACCGGTACGACGCCGGACGAGGAGAGAAGGTAGAGTCGACGAAGAGGACGTCGGGACAAGTGATCGGCTACGACGGGCCTACAACGCCACCAAGAAACTACTCAAAGAGGCCAAGGAGGGGAGAAAGGTAGACCAGCCTAAACTATACCAGAGGCTAGGTGAGTCGAATAAACATTTTCATTATTTAGTCCGTTTCGGACAGGGAGAACTGGCGAGTGAGAGAGCGAGGGGGATCGCCACAGAACTGTTTGAATTGTGGCGGTCCGGGGTAATGGAGCCAGACGTAGTGTACGTAGGGCCTTACTTAGTGGATGCTAGGGGAATTAAGTTAGTGGGATGGGCGGACCCGCACGACGGCGAATCCGAGGTTAACCCCGAGGATTCAATGTCGTCGGTTAGTAAAAACCCAGTAAACGGGGGAAAGTTAGTAGGACAGAGAGGCGACGGGAGTCCGTCGTGACCGATAAGTCCGCTACATCCTCCGCGAATGCAAGAAGGGTGTTAGAGATAGATCTGGCGTGTCAACTAGACATTGTGGCGCTGGATCAGAAGGAGTTGGAGAGGCAACTAGATGAGGGAACCTCATTATTAGAGAGAGAGAGAGAGTTAGCGAGGGAATGTAAAGAGAGGGCCGAGAGGGTGGCGAGAAACTTTAGAGAGGGTGAGGAGAGGGAAATAAGGGAGGGCAAAGAGCGAGAGGCGAGAGAGGCGAACGAGCGCAAAGAGTGAGAGGCGAGAGAGGCAACAAGGATTGAGAGAGAAACGAACGAGCGCAAAGAGCGTGAGGCAAAGAGGGTTGAGAGGATTGCGAGAGAGGCAGAGTTGGCCGACCAAAGTATGAGGGAGGATAGAGAGAGAGAGAGAGAGGGCGGGCAGACGTATGCGGGATGATATGCATACCCAGTTGAGGGGGCTTATGCAATACCAAGCGAAGCAAAAGCACCAGTTAGAACTGGCAAAGTTGGGATTATCGGAGAGTGAGGCTGGTTCGGGTAGTATTTACGAAGAACCAGAGGTAATGGAAACCTTTGTGAATACCCCACTTACAGGTACAGGACGACAGACCCAGGACTGGTGTAACCGTACGATCGGGGGGGGGGGGGGGGGGGGGGGTGGGTAATAATAATACGTTAGAAGGAATTAATATTAATAGTACCATAATAGACAACCCTAATCAAACCTTTGTTGCAGGAAATAATATTTTACCCAGTAATAATAATTCTGATTTAAATGTGCAAAATAATCCAAATAATAATTCTAATTTAAATGTGCAAAATAATCCAAATAATTCTAATTTAAATGTGCAAAATAATCCAAATAATAATTCTAATTTAAATGTGCAAAATAACCCAAATAATAACCCTAATTCTGAACAAAATAATTTAAATAATTTAGGTAACAATGTTGCGTTAGATAATAATCCCGGGGAAATTAATCAAAATAATATTATCAATAACGGTGCAATTAATACGAACGTAGGGGAGACAGATGGTCCGGCCAGCGAGAGCCTGCAAGGCCACGTAGTTACACAGGGAGTAGTGGGGGTGAGTCAACCCAACGAGAGCCTGCAAGGCCACGCAGTCACACAGGAGATTGCGAGTATCCCCAGGAGCGTCCAACCGGGTAGAGAGAGAGAGGTTGGCGCCGTGAGCGGGCAAGCGACAAGACGTCGAGCCCAGTCAGAAGATGGAAGAAGAACAGTGGAGTTTATCCGGGAGGTCGAAGCGAGATCTCAGAAAGGGGATTGCTACACTGAAGAGAGAAGAAGTGAAGAGAATAGAAGAAGTGTTGCTACGAGCAACCGGAGAGGAAGGACGGACAGTGAACCATCGGTAGCAGAGATGGAGTTAGAGAGCCAGTGGGGTCGAACTCCGGGAGATTGCCGTCGCCCTGGAGAGACGCAGCCTGGTGAGATATACCACACACAGGGAGAAGGGTACAGGATGTACCAGTACGAGGATGAGGACAGGAGAGGGGATCGAAGAGAAACTTCCCGACAGCGCGACAGGATGTAGCTGCTGATCGAGAGTATGGTAGTCACGGGGAGGACTTCTTGGAATATTCGAGAAGATTAAACTTCGGTCCGGAAGGACACAGGCAGACTGCAGGACATACTGTAGGCCTTACTGCACATACTATAGGCCATGCTGGAAGAGATGGTGTAGGCGATAGGGTAGCGCGGAAAACGGGATTAGATCCGGAAGTCGCGGCATACATACCGGTAGGTAGGCAAGAAGTGGATAGGCCTATACCGGTACCTGCACACCAGTATGACTATAATATACAAGGATATAACATATACCCAAGGGAGGGGGGAGCTATTGCCGATAGATGTATAGGCCCTAACATGGTAACATCAACCCCAATACCAAATATAACACTGGGGGGGGGGGGGGGGCAGGGTAACATTCCTCCATTACAATATCAGCAATATACTCAACCAAGAACAAAACCCCCAAACCCCTCGGACCAAAATAAATCGTGTGATACAGAGATATGAGATATATATACAGAGATATACAGAGATATATTCCGGCGTATGTACAGTAACGAGATATTGACAAAGAATCTGACGCAGGTGGAGTGCCTAAAATACTTACAAGTTTACACAGGGGGACCAGCATACGACATTACAAGGCAGTCAAGGTATCAAGGGTGGATTCACGACTGCATGGCGGGCCCTAGACAGGGAATTCGGACATCCTGCTAAAATCATCCGACAAACCTTAAGGGGAATAACATCAGGTGGACTACAGGATAACCCTGTCAGCATCAAGACTTTCGCGAATAAAGTCGAAAAGGCGCTGATTGTGCTGAAGACCTTCGATGCAACTTACAAACTCAATGCATCGAATAACATCACCACAATAGCGCAGGCACTGCCGATCTGGCTAAGAAACAAGTGGAGAAAGATCGCCTTCTCCTCCCAGGAGAAAAAAGGTGCGGAACCAGGCCTAGAGGAAATGTCGAACTTCCTCAATTACGAGGCGGAACTAATCACAGACCCAGTCTACAGCGAGGATAGTCTGGGGAGGGTGCCGAGGACCGAATACAACAGGCCAAAACCAGAACATAGTGCGGCAAATGAGTTACCAAAGTTAAGACAGTCGCTACCATACGCGGCGACATAGGGGACTGCAAGTCCACAGATAGCCGGGGGTAGGGCCACACCGTGGCATGAACAGGGACAAAATAATAACATGAACAAATATAACCCCAACATGCCCAGTAGGCCAAATCCAAATAACCAAAACACTAAACCAGTAGATGTGAATCTTCGCGCAATACGTGTAGTGCTATACAAGGAACGTTACAACCCAGGATACAAATGTCAATTGCATAAAGATGGAACCCATAAGACCATGGACTGTAAGCATTGGCAGGTGTTACTCGAACAAGATCAGATAGCCTACGCTGATAAGAATGGAATTTGTCACCTATGTGTGGTAGGAGGACACAGAGTTGCAGAGTGTAAGGAGACACCAATAAGATTCGGTCAAGGCAAAGGTCAAACAATTGCGACAAGCACCATAGGAGCGAAGAGAAGGGGAACGGTACTACTCGGGGTGGTACCGGTGAGGGTGATAGGAGAAAGCGGCCGATCAGTCACGACACTGATGCTGGTCAACAGCAGAGCAGCCTTCACGCTGGTGGAGAATTGGGTGGCCGAGGAGATAGGGTTGCAGACGAGGCCGAGTAGAATGGCGGTAACTACTATCTCGAGCAAGGATGAAGTCCTGGAGTTGAGAATGGGATGGTGCGAGATATCAGCAATAGCACCAGGATGTGATTATGGGGTGACCATCGATCCCATTCAAATAATAGAATCAATCAATATAAATGCCAGGTGACCCACTAGGATCGAGGTCGAGCAATACCGGTTCCTGGACGATATCGATTTCTCAACACCGGAAGTGGACGTCTCGAAGGTATCCATCATAGTCGGAATGGATTGTCCGATGGCACACGAGAGAGTACGGACCATATTCGGAGAGAACAGGCAGCGCAATCCGATGGCAATTCTCACGCCATTCGGATGGACGCTTAGCGGCCCAATTAAAACCAAAATTCAATTCTGGGTGTCGGAAACATCAGGGTTCATGTTCGCAGTGACAATGAGGGAGATGGAGGATGAAGGAGCAGAGGAGCAGCTTAAGAGGCTGCTGAAGTAGGACTTCGAGGGATTAAAGGAGGCCGGAGTCGGGACCTCGGTAGAAGATAAACAAGCTATAGAGAGCGTAAAGGAGTCGATGAAGTGCGAAGATGGACGGTACACCATAGGAATGGTGTGGAAACAACCAAAGATACCGTTACCAGATAACAACGGGATGGTACTCACGAGGCTTCGCAAACGGAAACAGACGTTCAGACGGAGCCCCGAGAAGGACGAGTACATCCACAAGACAATCAAGAAATACGTACGTCGAAAAGGGGTGGGCCGTGGAGTTACCGGTCGACGAGCCAAACACAGACAGAACCTACTATCTGCCACTGCACGTGGCTTTAGATCCAAAGAAGGGTAAACTGCGGATGGTGGTTGATGCGTCGGCCAAAACGAATGGCAAGAGCCTGAACGACTATTTGCTGGAGGGCCCCAACATCTACAACTCGGGGATAGAGGTCCTGTTGAGATTCAGAAATGGGAGGCACACCTTCACGTGCGACATTGAAGGCATGTTCAACCAAGTCCGTGTGACGGAAGAAGACAGCGATAGTCAGCGCTTCCTATGGTACAATGGCGACGAAGAACCGTCTGAGATACCGATGTACAAAATGGTGGTACAAAACATGGGGGCCAAGTCGTCCTCATTTACAATGACTACGGCTGTGAGAGATCAGTAGAGGGCAAGGAAGGAGAGTATAGTGCGAAGGCGATCGACATGAATCGACGCGGTTTCTATGTAGACGACGGGATGGGATCTGGAAACACGGTTGAAGAAATACTGGAGATAGGGTGCGAGGTTCGCGACATCCTAAAAGGATCCGGGTTCAACCTTACTAAGTTCCAGTCCAGCTCAGAGGAATTCATGAAGGCCATAGAAGACAAACGACCGGAGTCGACCATGGACAACCCCACAACAGCAAAGGCACAGGATATGGCAAACAAGAGAGTGGAGTCTCAGCAAAAGGCACTAGGGATCGTGTGGAACCGGGAGACGGATGAGTTGGAGTATCAACTGAGCCAAGAGGGTGCAGAGATCCACACTAAGCGGGGCTATGTATCGTACATAGCAAGGATATATGATCCCCTAGGCCTAGCATCCCCATTGTTAGTCACGGGGAAGCAAATACTAAAGAAAGTATACAAGTTAAAGGATGAGTGGGATACGGAGGTCCCGGAAGAAATAAGTAAACAGTGGAGTAAGTGGACGGGGAGTCTAGAGGCATACAGTATGCCACGCGTGTATTTCCCAGATGGAGACATGACGGACCTGGATCTACACATGTTTTCCGATGCATCCTTGGAAGCATATGGAGTGGCACTTTATTTAGTACAGCGAAAGGGGGCTCATAAGCCCAGACTCACATTTAGTAAAGCAAAGTCGACGCCACCAGATTCAGCATCAGTGCCGAAACTCGAGTTGACAGCTGCGAGGTTAGGAGTAAGGGCCACAGCTTACTTGATGGACACTATACCCAACATAGTGGAGACACACTACTGGATGGACTCCATGGTAGTGTTAGGGTGGCTACATAACGAGAAGATGAGATACCCTATATTCGTCGCGAATAGGATAGACGAGATAAGGGCGACGACTGACCTAGAAAGGTGGCATTACTGCCCTACCGACAACAATCCAGCAGATCTGTTATCGAGGGGCGTGGCATGCCGCACTTTCTCAAAGAAGGAAGAGTTGTGGCAGCATGGGCCACACTTCCTAAGCGATAGGTCGGCCTGGCCACCAATGAGGAAGGTGGACCCGGGCTCAGAGGAAGTAGTAGCAGAAGAGGAGGGGGAGGATTCAGAAGGGGAAGAGATATACAGCCAGTTGGTGAGGGAGATCAAGGAAGTGCCACTGTAATCAGAAGAACCATGCGATAATCTGACGGACAGGTTGCTCAGTTACAGCTCCAGCTGGTATAAGACTCAGAAGTTGGTAGCGTATTGGAGGGCCTACGGGGATTTTCTCAGGGGAGTTGGCAAGGATACCAAAAGGACGCCAACCATCGACCTGGAAGGAGCAGCTAAAGCTGTAATACGATACGAGCAAAGAAAGGGGTACGCCGACGAAGTAGACAGAGTCAGCAAACAACAACACCTTCGTCGAGACAGCGAACTCAACACGCTGTCCCCGCAGTTGAACGATGACGGGATTCTGGTGATGAATTCCAGGGTGGTGAACAACAACAGCTTAGTTGTCCCACCGAAACCCATATTAATCCCCAATAAATCACCAATAGTCCATCAGATCATATGGGACTCGCATAAATCGATACTACACGGAGGCACGAATTAGACCCTCACGGAGATACGAAGGATGTTCTGGATCACCCAACGTAGGAAGAAGGTGAAGGCGGTAGTGGGGCAGTGCCAGACCTGCCGACGGACGAGAAAGGAGAGGGCCGTACAGGAGATGGCGCCATTACCGGAATAGAACTTGTGCAGGACGCTACGGCATCGGCATTTATTAATGCCTTAGAAAGATTTGTAAACCGCAAAGGGGGAACAATCAAGATGATATACTCAGATAACGGGACCAACTTCGTGGGAGCGGAGAACGAGTTGGCTGAGGCCTTCGACATCCTAGAGGGAGAAGATGTCAGGACGGCTATGAGAAACACGGCAAGTGAAGTGGGAAAGGAGAATGCCGTACGCGCCACATACGTTAGGGTGTGTAGAGAGATTAGTCGGTAGTTCCAAGCATTTAATGACGAAGCTAATGAACAACCACATGGTCACAGAGGACATACTCAGAACGGTGCTAGCCAAGTGCGAGGGAATCATTAATAGCAGACCGCTATATCCAGAAAATGACAACAAGGAATCACTGGACGTACTAACACCAGGACATTTCCAAATGGAGAGGCCGGCGACGATCGACATACGGAGTGTTGACCCAGATGACATACACTCCCGTCAAAGCTAGGAAAGTCGCCAAGGCAATAAGTGCGGAGTATTGGAGGAGATGGGTAGAAGAATATCTTCCGACGTTGCATAGGAGAAGTAAGTGGAGAAACACCAATAGGGAGTTGAAGGTGACTTGGTAATCGTCACTGACGACACAATTATCAATAACCAATGGAGACTAGCGAGAGTGGTAGATACTTACCCCGATGAGGACGGAAGAGTCCGGTCGGTGGAAGTGAGGATAGGAGGCAAGATAGGAGCCAAAGATAGGAAGACCTACAGGAGGGCTGTGGGAAAGTTCTGCGTATTGGAAGGGGCACCTTAGAGTTTAGTCGTCCAATATGTTGGACTAAGGGGGGTGGGAATGAGGGTGAGACGCCCTTCCCACATAAAAATATAAAAAAAAAATAATAAGCAAATAATAAAAATAAGAAGCGAGATATTTGAAAGTTAGAAAGTTAGTTAGAAGTTAGTAAGAGTTAGTAAGAAGTAAGAAAATTAGAAAGTTAGTTAGAAGTTAGTAAGAGTTAGTAAGAAGTAAGAAGTTAGAAAGTTAGTTAGAAGTTAGTAAGAGTTAGTAAGAAGTAAGAAGTTAGAAAGCTAGTTAGAAGTTAGTAAGAGTAAGAGGAGAGTTAGAAGTTAGAGAATATGGAGTGTGGTATATAGACATACCATGAGAGTAGTATCGGGGTACATAGTACCGTGGGAGTCAGAAGTTGTGGGCAGCGAGAGCACCACATAGTAAGAGAGTAGGGGGTATGGTATATAGGTATACCATAGGAGTAGTAGTAGGATACGTAGTACCATAAGAGTTAGAAGTTGTGGGCACTGAGGGCGCCACGTAAGTAAGTAGGAAGGTAGATACGATAATAGCACAGACAGGGGAACAAAAAAAAATAATAAAATAAAGTTAGGGGACTAATTGACTAGAATGGCAGGACGAGACTTAGACGGACCCCACTAACATGATGCGCACATGCGTGGGACGTAATAAGTATATTGAGAATGAAAACGAAAATGGGGAATTGGGGGAAGTACGGAGAGGATGTGTTGACACGTGAGGGAGTGAGAGGAGTGCAATTCAAGTGTGGGCAATGAGCAGTAAGAGAGAGACAAAGGGACAATGAGGTCTGTGAGAGAGAGAGTAAGTGACAGAGATTTCCGAGAGTGAGATTAGAGCGAGGACGTAGAAAATTGTGTGAAGAGAGAGCACAATTGTCTCGAACAGAGACGCCAGATACCTTGGTGCAGCATAGCTCGCAATTGCACCAAGGAGGGGTAGTAATAACATACCCAGGGGGGGCGGTCAGGGAAGCCGACCCCGAGAAAAGAACTCCACCCCACACCCGATATTAGATTGGGTTCCAGCGGAATTGAAGCGCACTTAAGGTTGATGCTATCTTCTCACCGGGAAGATAGCATGGGGGGGAGTGTAAGTGGGTTCAATTCTACTTCATTACCCACCAGAAAATGGGACCAGTGGCATTTCACCAATAAGTTGGGGATACGAAATTACCAATATTAATCTCGTCTCATAACCAACATTGGGGGGGGGGGGGCGACACAAGCCCTAAAGCCACAGAGAGAGGTCAAACCACCTCGGAGGGAATACAGCTAGTAGAGGCTACCAGTGCAGCGGGGGGAAACACTCACAGGGAGTGCCAAAGTGACAATTAGTATATTAGCCAATAGCGGGGAGGGAAGCACGTTATTAGAGATAGGAAAACATCCATTGGATAAAGAGGGCCAAGTACAGTAAGAGGTGAAATCAATATCCAAGTGTGTTAATCATATATTATTCTGCATTACTGATTTACCGCTCAGTTCATTAGTTACTCAGTTGCAGACCAGTCATAGTTTATGACCGTCACCGCCACTAACATCAGCAATTATCTGTGTATTTTCTGCTATTATATCTGTGTCATTACTGATTTACCGATTTACCGATTGTGTTATTATCGTTTTGAATATCAACATCGAGAAACAGAAACTCTATTATTTTCCCCAACGGCCTTCGGCCAAAGCGACTTAGCATAACTGCCCAGCAGAACGGTGACGCGTACAACTCTAACCCAGTCAGGATCTTAGGATCCCGTCACAGGATCTAAGTTCATCAAAGTCAGGCCCTACAGGATCTGAGTTCGTTTTACCATTATTCACATAGAAATTGTCAAATGTACTGGTAGGCACCGATCATCAGTGTCAGATTGGCGACTCGTACCGGTACATTCAGACATTGGGCCTACCCTACCCCTACACACTACCTACTTACAGAATTATTCATTATTAATTCATAATCAAATTTACAAAATGATACGACGAAATCCGACTAGAATAGAACTTAAATTAGATGACTTGGACGAATATCTGAAGAAAAATGATAAACCAGGAACCAATGGTAAAGACCTGAGTTTATTGGATCAGTCGAAATCTGGGAGCACATCAAAGGATGACGAAATCAGGCGTCGGATTGGTTGCAGTACGAGTAACCACGGTAATCATTCAAATGAGACGACGATAAGAATAACCAGAAGTTTAGCCAGATGTTAGACGAAACTTCATGGACCGATCCGCTACCTATCACTGGACTACCACTACCGGTACTGGACTATCCTGATCCACTGTCCGGTTTTTATTTTTCAAATGAGAACCACCTCGCCGCCGCGTACCGGTATCTGCATATCCATCCAATAATCCAATATGCATATGCATTGCAATCCGCGAATCTTTGATTGATGATCCGTATTTGGGGAAATAAGTCGCAATGTCAGATAAGAAACCGAAACCAGTGTGCCGGTACACAAGTCCCTAAAAGGTGCCACCCTGCTCCATAGCGCGGGAAATTCAAATGATTTTAAGACATTTTATTTCTGTATTAGATTTGTACTGGAAAGGGTGGAAGCTTAGATCTGCCACCTATCAGCCTATATATTGGCGGTAAATTCAAATCTGTTTTAACATTGAATACATGAATAGAGTAAGACTAATCTAATTCATTGAATCTGAGTAAATTATTTCTTATCGGTTTAATTCATTCATCCGTAATTGTTGTTGTTTTATCTATTCTGGGACTTCGAGCAGCACGTGAACAACTAAACCAGCACGTTAACTAGTCTGGGGCTTCGAGCAGCACGTGAACAACTAAGCTGACTGGTTAACTAGTCTGGGGCTTCGAGCAGTACGTGATCAACTAAGCTGACTGGTTAACTAGTCTGGGACTTCGAGTAGCTGAGTAGCACGTGAACAACTAAGCTGACTGGTTAACAAGTCTGGGACTTCGAGCAGCACGTGAACAACTAAGCTGACTGGTTAACTAGTCTGGTACATGTCTGGGACAGATATCGCAGTATATGCAGAGGCATTATACACTATTGTTATTACAGTAGGCCTACTGTACCTGCGATATATTTTACTATCAGTTCCCTGCTATATTGTTATAATTATAATGTTCTGATGTAATTATAACTGATGCAAGCAAATAATAAATGTTCTTTACATTTTACTGATAGAAGTCAAATCAAATCCCCCCCCCCCTCCCCCCCTCCTCAATTTGCAATTTTTTGTCGAAGTCCCAGACTTGTTAACCAGTCAGCTTAGTTGTTCACGTGTTACTGGAAGTCCCAGACTTGTTAACCAGTCAGCTTAGTTCTTCACGTGCTGCTCGAAGTCCCAGACTTTTTAACCAGTCAGCTTAGTTGTTCACGTTCTGCCTGAAGCCCAGACTAGTTAACCAGTCAGCTTAGTTGTTCACGTGCTGCTCGAAGCCCCAGACTAGTTAACGTGCTGGTTTGGTTGTTCACGTGCTGCTCGAAGTCCCAGACTAGGTAACAGGCCAGTTTAGTTGTTCACGTGCTGCTCTGCCCCAGACTAGTTAACGTCAGGTTTAGTTGATCACGTGCTGCTCGAAGTCCCAGAATAGATAAAACAACAACAATAACGGATGAGAGAGTTAAACCGATAAGAAATAATTTATTCTGATTCAATGAATTACATTAGTCTTACTCTATTCATGTATTCAATGTTAAAACAGATTTGAATTTACCGCCAAAATATAGGTAGCGTATGTGATCTGCCACCCTTTCCAGTACAAATTACATGTCTTTCAATCATTTGAATTTGTATTACTTACATTGCAGGATAAGTTAGTGTACTGTAGATTGGTATTATTTTACTGTTTACGAGACCAGTGCTGACTCTTAATGATTGTTTGATTCGTGTCGTTGAAACTCAGTTGTTCCGTATTCTGGTGTTTGGCACGTCACACTTACTTTTTTTGAGTGAATATATGGATGATTATATATATATCATATATGATATTACTAACAGATCATGTAATATTAAAGAAAATTTTTTAATAATATTGACCGCGTTGGCTACC
>JAUCBJ010003104.1:0-17187 GCA_032718475.1 Nemertoderma westbladi
TGGGTGCTATGGCCGGGTGGGTGCTATGGCCGGGTGGGTGCTATGGCCGGGTGGGCGCTATGGCCGGGTGGGCGCTAAGGCCGGGTAGGTGGGCGCTATGGCCGGGTGGTTGGGCGCTATGGCCGGCTAGGTGGGCGCTATGGCCGGGTGGGTGGGCGCTATGGCCGGGTGGGTGGGCGCTAGGGCCGGGTGGGTGGGCGCTATGGCCGGGTGGGTGCTATGGCCGGGTGGGTGCTATGGCCGGGTGGGCGCTATGGCCGGGTGGGCGCTAAGGCCGGGTAGGTGGGCGCTATGGCCGGGTGGTTGGGCGCTATGGCCGGCTAGGTGGGCGCTATGGCCGGGTGGGTGGGCGCTAGGGCCGGGTGGGTGGGCGCTATGGCCGGGTGGGTGGGCGCTATGACCGGGTGGGTGGGCGCTATGACCGGGTGGGTGGGCGCAATGGCCGGGTGGGTGCTATGGCCGGGTGGGTGCTATGGCCGGGTGGGCGCTATGGCCGGGTGGGCGCTATGGCCGGGTGGGCGCTAAGGCCGGGTAGGTGGGCGCTATGGCCGGGTGGTTGGGCGCTATGGCCGGCTAGGTGGGCGCTATGGCCGGGTGGGTGGGCGCTATGGCCGGGTGGGTGGGCGCTAGGGCCGGGTGGGTGGGCGCTATGGCCGGGTGGGTGGGCGCTATGACCGGGTGGGTGGGCGCTATGACCGGGTGGGTGTGCGCAATGGCCGGGTGGGTGGGCGCTATGACCGGGTGGGTGGGCGCTATGGTCGGGTGGGTGGGCGCTATGGCCGGGTGGTTGGGCGCTATGGCCGGGTGGGTGGGCGCTATGGCCGGGTGGGTGGGCGCTATGGCCGGGTGGGTGGGCGCTATGGCCGGGTGGGTGGGCGCTATGGCCGGGTGGGTGGGCGCTATGGTCGGGTGGGTGGGCGCTATGGGCCGGGTGGTTGGGCGCTATGGCCGGGTGGGTGGGCGCTATGGCCGGGTGGGTGGGCGCTATGGCCGGGTGGGTGGGCGCTATGGCCGGGTGGGTGGGCGCTATGGTCGGGTGGGTGGGCGCTATGGCCGGGTGGTTGGGCGCTATGGCCGGGTAGGTTGGCGCTATGGCCGGGTAGGTGGGCGCTATGGCTGGGTGGGTGGGCGCTATGGCCGGGTGGGTGGGCGCTATGGCCGGGTGGTTGGGCGCTATGGCCGGGTAGGTGGGCGCTATGGCCGGGTGGGTGGGCGCTATGGCCGGGTGGGTGGGCGCTATGGCCGGGTGGGTGGGCGCTATGGCCGGGTGGGTGGGCGCTATGGCCGGGTGGGTGGGCGCTATGGCCGGGTGGTTGGGCGCTATGGCCGGGTAGGTGGGCGCTATGGCCGGGTGGGTGGGCGCTATGGCCGGGTGGGTGGGCGCTATGGTCGGGTGGGTGGGCGCTATGGCCGGGTGGGTGGGCGCTATGGCCGGGTGGGTGGGCGCTATGGCCGGGTGGTTGGGCGCTATGGCCGGGTAGGTGGGCGCTATGGCCGGGTGGGTGGGCGCTATGGCCGGGTGGGTGGGCGCTATGGCCGGGTAGGTGGGCGCTATGGCCGGGTGGGTGGGCGCTATGGCCGGGTGGGTGGGCGCTATGGCCGGGTGGGTGGGCGCTATGGCCGGGTGTGGGTGGGCGCTATGGCCGGGTGGTTGGGCGCTATGGCCGGGTAGGTGGGCGCTATGGCCGGGTGGGTGGGCGCTATGGCCGGGTGGGTGGGCGCTATGGCCGGGTGGGTGGGCGCTATGGCCGGGTGGGTGGGCGCTATGGCCGGGTGGGTGGGCGCTAATATATATATATATTTATAATAATGACTTTACCGCAGGTTCCTATGCATTGAATATTGACTAACAAAACTTAAAAATAAATTAGGAACGATACTAACGTTCCATCTCAGTGTGCCAAGTCTACACCAACACTAACGTCTCGCTGTGTACCAGTCTACACCAACACTAATGTCTCGCAGTGTACCAGTCCACACTAACACTAACGTCTCTCAGTGAACCAGTCTACACCAACACTAACGTCTCTCAGTGAACCAGTCTACACCAATACTGATGTCTTCCTGTGTACCAGTCTACACCAATACTAATGTCTCGCAGTTTACCAGTCTACACCAACACTGATGTCTCCCTGTGTACCAGTCTACACCAACACTAACACCAGAGTGTACCAGTCTGCACCAACACTAACGTCTCGAAGTTTACCAGTCTATACCAACACTAACGTCTCGCAGTTTACCAGTTTACACCAACACTGATGTCTCGCTGTGTACCAGTCTACACCAACACTAACATCTCGCAGTTTACCAGTTTTCACCAACACTGATATCTCGCTGTGTACCAGTCTACACCAACACTAACGTCTCGCAGTTTACCAGTTTACACCAACACTGATGTCTCGCTGTGTACCAGTCTACACCAATACTAATGTCTCGCAGTTTACCAGTCTACACCAACACTGATGTCTCGCTGTGTACCAGTCTACACCAACACTAACGTCTCGCAGTTTACCAGTCTACATCAACTGTTAGCGAATTCAATTCCGCTAACCACCCCACAAAGTTAGCTTTAAGCAATATTGGGAGCACGAGGTTGATTGCCAATCAACCTCGTATCACCCCAATAAACGGGGACGAGAAACTCCAAAGGACACACACACAAAGGGGGTCAGAGGTTATACCTCCGAGAGAGAGAGAGTGATAGTAGTGAGGGGAGAACACTCACAGAGAGATGGGAGGGCGAGAATTAGGTTATCAGCCAATGGGGGGCAGGCATCCGCTGAGTAATATGGCCTAGGCTCTAGTACTCAACTATCACTTTATTGCCAACTGTGCTTATACTTTATTATATATATTTATACATACGTTACCAACAATGGTCAGAGCAACTCAATAATATCAGAACTCTTTTCACACACACGGCGGGGACGCGTAAACAAGATCACCGGATAAATCGGGATTCTCGGATCCCATCACAGTGACAAGAGTTACCGTTCTGCCCTAACTGAACTGACTAACTGAGTAAATGAATGTGATACACCGACACTCACAGAGAGATGGGAGGGCGAGATACATATACACCTACATTTGGCCGCGCCAAATGGGGATATATTCCTATTCGATCTAGGGACGTATGGAAAGAAGAATGGGCCGAAGTTGAACCGGTTGCCAAAGGCGGTGCAAACCCTAATGATAGAGAAGTCGACGACGAAAGTGGGATCGGCGATTCGCGACGATGCGGAGAGAATCATCGGTCCGGACACCCCCAACCTCCTGGACATGCAGACGGTCTACATGGCTGTGACAGCACCAGACGGGTTGGGACTAGTGGAGAACTCAGGCCATTGTGGAGCGGTGGCGATGGGCCAGCTAATGGGGCTCGTGTGTCACAAACCAATGGACTGGAGTAAGTTCAGAGAGGAGTACGGAGCGGACTTGGCGAACTCGCTGAAGTGGGGAGCGAGGCCAGGGAAACAAGAGGTGTATCAATTCCGGAGAGGAGCGATAAAGGTATATCAGAAGCGATATATCCTGCAGGAGGACTGGATAATGATGGGTTTGCTTAACCTATTCATGACCGTCGTCATTGAGAAAGAACCAACAGCATTCCTGCTATCGGGATCACCCCTGAGCAACAGAAGAGCCTTCAAGACGGCTTTCGAGGGTCTGGTAGACCACCCGGGGCTGAAGGGCGAGTCGGTATATTATAACTGCCGACATCTAGTAGACGGGGAGGTGGATACGCCGTATCAGAGATGGGAGCAGCTAGAAGCGGATAGACGAGAAGCGAAGCGATTGGAAGAAATCGCTAGACAGGAAAGGAGAGAGGCAGAGGAAAGGGAGGAAGAAGCTAGAGCGCAGAGCTACGGCTTCGAGGAACAGGCGGCCTTAGACGAACTTCGTTGGACGTCATCAGGGAGTTCGGGGGGAGTCTCTAGGGTGAGAATTAGGGTGGACGGTGGGATCACCGAAACAGTCGACATCGGGATCGCAGGCGACGCCCATACCAGTGGGCGCCGAGGGCGATCAGCCGCTAAGGAGGCTAGGGGAGCTGGAAGGATGGAAAGTCACGGGCGAGAGCCAAGGTGGGAAGGGACACAGTGGGTCCACCGGGATACCGGGGTTGGAGCCACTTCCAGAGGAGGACGAGGATGACGACGAGTTTCGGAGAGATGCCGCCCATCGGGAGGATCGGCCACTCGGACACGGACTGGGTTGGCGGGAGGGTGGTGACGGCCAGTGGGGCGAGGGCCTTCTGGGATAGACCCGGCAAGCGGGCCTGGGTGCATGAGGAGCCGGCGATGGATTTCGCGGGGAGCACCATCAGGTTGGGCGAGCAACCGGGAACGGCACCACGGGTAGTATTCGGGGAGACGATGCCCGGGAGGGACGAGGAGATAGACGTGGACAGGGACACTAACGTCCAGAAGTTCGCTTACCAGCGACTCCACAGACCGCGGAGATCGCTTGGGACGAAAGACGACGTGGGGCGGGAGACATTGGTGCTCGGCTGTGATTACTGTGGGAGGCAAACCCACCAGGAAAGGAGCTGTCTGTACCGGTTCCAGAAAGGGACTAGTTGTCTCTACTGCCGCGAGTCGAGCCACAGGATGGGGGCGTGTCCACGGTTGCACAACCGATGTTCGAAGTGCAACTTCCGGGGGCACTACGGACGCCAGTGCGACTGGATGGACGACGAAGAGAAGTTTAGGATCTTCGAGGAGTGGGCCGACGTCGGGGCCATGACACGGCAACGTATGAAGGCCCAGGAGTTCCGGTGGGGCTTCTTTAATATCAATCAGGAGGCCCACCTGGAGATTATCAAACGGAGACTTCCGTTTACCTACCAGGAGGTATCAACGGCGGCGTCGTATGCCGGGGTGATAAATACGCAAAGGTATTTGGACAGGTGGACGCCACAGAACAGAGGGGAGTTCAGAGATTTCTTGGCGGAGCATGTGCCGCGGGCGATGAAAGTCATCCCATGGGACGCCACTAGGGGGAGACAACAGGGCTATTCGGAGGGGCCACCCGCGAAGCGATACCGGGAGCTGATAACACCAGCGCCCAAGGAGTCGACGACCGGGATTAGTAGAGAGGTGATGGCGAGGGTCAGGGGTCTGAAGGGAGATAAAGCCAAGGGAGCGGCAGCGGCCAGGAAACGACCAAGGGAGGAGGACGGCAGAGGGAAAGAGTTGAGGTGGTTCCCAAAGTCAGGTGGAACGAACTAAGACTTCGATGTGGCATGCCTGGAAGGCACCACGTGAGACGTGCGAACTCCTAAATACAAATTCAAATAATTTAAATAATTGAAAAGTGCAATTAGTATGTATGTACGTAACAATCATTAGTTTAGCAAGAAAATATAATCAAAGTAAATACTATAGTCATATAACCTTTTCCAATTAGCTACTGGGACTGGGGACCAATTGACTATGACAAACGAGACGTTGGACGACTTCACACTTCTTGAGTGCGACGGCACAGGGAGGGGGGTGAGACTCGTCAGGAGTAAGCGGGCTGAGATGGGGGTTGAGTGATAGCGCGGAGAGAGTGTGGATGCAATTCAAGTGTGGGGGGGGAGAGGCAAGAGGCAGAACAAGGGACAAGGAGGTCTGAGAGGTAGGGTGAGAGGGTGCTTAGAGTCAGTTAAGTGCGGGGTTAGAGTGGTGAAAGTGTTGGGGAAACAAAAGTTGTGTGAGAGAAGCGCACGATCGGCCCGACACGGGACGCCAGATGTCTTGGTACAAGATAGGTAAAGTTGTACCAAGACGGGGTAGCGATATCATACCCATAGGGAGCGGCCTGGAAAGCCGGCTCTGAAAAAATAGCTCCACCCCACACCCGATGGTAGATCGGGATCCAGCGGAATTGTAGCGCACTGAAGGTGGATGCTATCTTCTCACCGGGAAGATAGCATGGGGGGGAGTGTTAGCGAATTCAATTCCGCTAACCACCCCACAAAGTTAGCTTTAAGCAATATTGTGAGCACGAGGTTGATTGCCAATCAACCTCGTACCACCCCAATAAACGGGGACGAGAAACCCCAAAGGACACACACACAAAGGGGGTCAGAGGTTATACCTCCGAGAGAGAGAGAGTGATAGTAGTGAGGGGAGAACACTCACAGAGAGATGGGAGGGCGAGAATTAGGTTATCAGCCAATGGGGGGCAGGCATCCGCTGAGTAATATGGCCTAGGCTCTAGTACTCAACTATCACTTTATTGCCAACTGTGCTTATACTTTATTATATACATTAATACATACGTTACCAACAATGGTCAGAGCAACTCAATAATATCAGAACTCTTTTCACACACACGGCGGGGACGCGTAAACAAGATAACCGGATAAATCGGGATTCTCGGATCCCGTCACACCAACACTGATGTCTCGCTGTGAACCAGTCTACACCAACACTAACGTACCTGAGTGTACCAGTCTACACCAACACTGATGTCTCGCTGTGTACCAGTCTACACCAACACTAACGTACTGGAGTGTACCAGTCTACACCAACACTAATATCTCGCTGTGTACCAATCTACACCAACACTGATGTTGTCTCGCCGTGTCAGTCTACACCAACACTAACGTCTCTCAGTGTACCAGTCTACACCAACACTAACGTCTTGCTGTGTACCAGTCTACACTAACACTAATGTCTCGCAGTGTACCAGTCTACACCAACACTAACGTCTATCAGTGTACCAGTCTACACCAATACTGATGTCTCACAGTGTACCAGTCTACACCAATACTAACGTCTCGTAGTGTTCCACTCTACACCAACACTAACGTCACGGAGTTTTGGAAAATTGTAATTCCGTAACGTAATTCCGTAACGTGAAAGTGTAATTCCGTAACGCAAATATCTCGACTTATATATTACATTGCCACAAAAGGAAAATAATTGTGTATTGCCCATCGGTTAGAGGAAGAGAACTTAGAATTTGAATGTCACATGTTGAGTAGTTAAAAAGCTATTTTAAAAATGTCATGTTTTTGTTACGGAATTACAAAATTCGCAATAGCATTTTATTATTTTTTCGAACGAAGTTGCTTTTTGTTCCAAAATTAATTTATTTAATTAAGTACAACCGAGGTTGAACTATCGCTCACACAGGTAATTAGACAGACTAGGATTAATGTTATTTATAATGACTGTATTTTCGCCTTAATTGTAGGCAAAATTCGCACAGCAATTTTGGAAAATGTAACAAAAAATAACAGTAAATTTCAATTTGCCAGTAGGACCCCACACATAACGGAATTTGCCTCCAATTTCTAATTTCAGATACTTTAGGATGTTAGGCATGAGATCCAATCATTAAAAATATGGGGGGGGGGGGGGGGGGGTGGTGGCTATATACATGGTTTGTCTGTTGTCATTAACCATAGGGCTGTCCTCAGCTCCGATGTGCACTGCGGTTTACGTGTACACTCGCGGTAGTGTTCCTTAGCAGTTGCAGGGGTACCGCACATCCAACACACGCATTCATCTGAGGGTCTCCAGCAGTTTGTTTTTGTACATATTCGGTGGTGGCAGCCGTTCGATATAAGCAGCGCGGCAGAGCGACGACGAAATCCGGTTAGTCCAGTCAGGTATATTCCAGAATCCAGGGGGTTATCAATTGCATTGAGGATCGCTGTTGATGATGAGAACTTGCTAATTCCACACCACAACTTCCAGTAAAAAGCCCGAACGCGGCGAATATGGTCCAGTTGTGTGATTTCACTGTGCTGTGCGAATATGCTACAGCCATAGGATGTTGATGGCAGTATAGCTTGCCATATACGTTTTGCTGATTCGATCGATATTATACGCATATTCACCTTGGTAGCGATCATTACACAATTGGAGACTCCTTTTGAATATAAATACTGCAATATTCGTATTGAATAAAGTAATAAATTGGCCTTTGTTTTAAATATAATTTGCTACAATTGATCAAATACCGGTAGGCCTACACAGTTCATAAATGCAAATCCCATATGTATGTCCCATATTCGGATGTGTCTCATATTTGGTGAATGAGGGAAGGCGACCCCAACAGTAACCAGTTGATTTTTTAAGTCCGAGTAGCGAGACCTCTAGTACTGTAGTATTCACTCCGTTGTTGTTGTTGTTGTTGGTGTTGTTTTTGTTAATTTCTCGTTAGGTTTTGGTATTAAGGATTGATACGGCCCCTCCCAGTGGCTTAGTTGGCAGAGCGTGGGACTTGGAATCTCTAGGTGCCGACGTGCCGTGTTCAATCCCCCTATTCCGGTGAATGTTTTTTTGTTGTAAGATTTGTAGTAACAGTAAGCCATTCAAGGAGACAGTTCATGCGTAGACGCGGACCTTTGCGCGATTTCGCGCTTGTTATCCTTAGCTTATAGTTATACCAGCGGACGAGTTATGCCGGTATGACTTGACTATGACAAACTACTGAACTACAGAAGTAGTAACTACTCTGCTACCAGCTGACCGGTACTGAACTACGGTTGCGGGGGTTGGCCTATATCTGTACATAACTCAGTAACTACAATTTAGACACAGGACACAACACACCACACTCCGTTCTGCAGCAGTGCAGCAGTGCCTCACTCAGTCAGTCAGTCACTGCTTGCCTGCGTCCGCTATCACCATCATGGCCACTATGAGGGTCTTACATCCCCATACGTACTGGTCCCAACGCGACACAACCATCACATTGCGAGTCGACGTGGCTTCCTCGGAGAACGTAATCGTTGAATTCGACGAAAAAACCGTGTCGTTCTTCGGTTCAATCGAAAATGATTCCAGCAAGGAATACGCATTCGAATTGAACCTGTACGGCGGCGTAAAGAAAGAGGAGTGCGACTACCGTATAAACCCGCGCAATATCGATATCGTTGTAGTTAAGGATTCCACGGGATACTGGCCGCGGTTGACGGAGAATCATAAGAATCCGCCCTGGTTGAGGCTCGATTTCGACCGCTGGAAAGACGAATTTGACAGCGAAGAAGAAGGAGGTATAAGCGATTATAAAGTTGGCGACATTCCCGAGGATGTTATGAATAAACTTCTAAAGAAATCGCCAAAATCGCGGTCATTTGGTGTAGAGTTTCGAATTATGTATATATTCGCGTATAACATGGCGATGTTTGCGGTATTTGCATTTGTTTTTATAAATCTTTTGTTTGGGTTTCGGGGTTTAAACAAAGAGAGCATGGCAGCGAATTTAAACATAGTTCATCCGGTTATTAAGTTTCTTACCTTAGCCTCTCTACTGGAGATTGTCCATGTGGGCTGTGGAGTCGTTAAGGCCGGTCTGATCCCAACCTGTCTCCAGTGTCTTGGACGTTGCGTTATCGCCCATATCGTAATCGGGTTTGGTCCTGATTTTCTGAGGACCGAACAGCTAGTGTACCACTTGTACTTCGTCTGGAGTTGCGTTGAGGTGGTCCGCTACCCGCACTATATGTTCCACGTGTTGAATTACAATATCTACCCGTTGGTTTGGCTGAGATACAACACCTGGATCGGTTTGTACCCGACCGGATTCCTCCTCGAGTCAGTGATTATTCTTATGGCTCTTCCCCACTTCGATGCCCCCGTGGGTTCTCTCATCTTTGGTATCGATCGCTCCGTTTTCGTCGGTTACGCTCTCAGGGTTTATTTGTTTGTTTTCGTTGTCGGTTGTGGAATCCTACTGCGCCACATGTGGCGACAGCGGAAACGCAAACTCAAACAATCCAGGGACTTCTACTCAACCAAAAAATCTAAGATGCGCTAATAATTGCTGGAGGAAGATCATTTAGTTGATAAATTATTATTTTCGTTTATAAAGATGGATATGGATTGGATGTTTTATTGTCTCGTTTCTGAACTGAATATTAACTAAACTCTGCGAAAGCGTCGTAAAGTTTTACGAAGTTCATTAATATAATTTATTGTATAAATTCTAAACTGTTAAAAACAAATAATATAAATTTAAAATTTAGCACAAGACTAAAGTCATAGATAATTAATTAAACACAATTTATGAAATTGTTAGTGTAATGTGTAACCCCTTACCGGGTTGTTTATGACCCTTATTTAAACACTTTCCCATGCAGTATCTTTCATCCATACTACATTGCTCACAAAACATCACATACCACACATACGCACATTGGTAAATGTTCCACATTTAATAAACATTGTTCAATTGATGTCCCTCTATTTGTTTAATCTATTTCTTTTGCAATTCTCGCCTGTAATTAATAATGTTTTAGCAATATATTGTTCATTTTATTATTGTTTTATTTTGTGGGACCACGAGACACACATTGCTTGAAACCTTTATGTGAATGTGAATATGTGTGTATATATGTGAATTATGTCGATATGTCATCCACCTCCATCGAATATAATATTGCTAAGCAGCTCAATGAACCTTTGAAGGCTGATTATTGTACTTTACTACTGCACTATGTGTACCACTATCTCAATCGGCGTGTCTGTAGATCTTTTAGTTCTGTTAAGTCCGTGTATTTAAATGCTAAGAACTCAGCTAATCCTCGATGAAATCTAACGAAACTTGGTACACATGTTGTTTGGCAAACGTTTATACATTTTCCAAGTAGAATTTGCGTGGGGCCTTCACGACGCTCGGCATAGAAGTTGTAGTAGTAGTAGCAGCGCCATACATTAGCTACGAATTTACATTCAAACTCATACTTCCGCGCCGCGGCTTCTTGAGGATTCATATCTAGAGTGTATTAGCGAGCTGATATGACATGAGGTATTACTGAGGAGAGAGAGGTATGTCTGTGTACATTAATTATTAGCCTCAATGATGTGCTCCAAATTTGTGCACTCTGCGCTATATTTGTAACCCAGTATTGCAAACGTAATGCTTATTCCTTATATTTTTATATTTTCGGGCTTAGTTTTTCCTTATTTATATTGCATAGGAAAATTAAATACCTCTTCGTGTTAATTTATCCTTGTTGCTATGCAAAACATCTGTTGTTCCTTGTTAAGTTAAATGGTGTTCTAGAAAAATGCTCAATGCTGACTATGTGAAATATAACATAATTTCAAGTGTCTTATACAAGTGAACACTTTCAGGAAAATAACTACAGTCATACCCAATTTGAACGGTTGTCACCATACTGTGGGGCGAGCCACGAAGTGAGTGAGCCTTAGCGTAGTGGTACCATTAATCAACCTGTCGTTCTGTCGTGTTCAATTTTAAACGTTAATAACTCGGCCAATCTTTGATGAAATCTATCCAAACTTGGTACACATGTTGTTTGGCAAAAGTTTAGAAATTTTCCAAGTAGAATTTCAGTGTGGCCTTCGAGAAGCTAAGATAATAGCAGTTAATTAGTTAATTAAGTTATTACGGTAAAAACACCATTTTCAACCTGCCTTTTAAAGGAAATTAATTGTTTTACAGTATAAGATTTAAATAATTATAATTAAAAATTATACAGATGTAATCCCCATACGCCATTCTATTATAGTTTTTAATTAGTTCAAGTGATTTGCTTTAATAATTGTGTCTTTAATTGATCTAAAGTAATTAAAACGGCAAAAAAAATTTATTCTCATTAAATACTGCTCATTTATTGGCCAACATGCTGGTACACGTTCGTGGGGCCTTCGCGCAGCACGAGGCCCAGTTATGAGATACAAATTAAAATTGAGCGACTGTATCACAAAATCAGGTTTTGAGAAATTTACCCACACCACCAATCAATCAAAGAAAGGGGGGCAGTACGTGTTCACTAAGTTCAGTCAGTTCGAACACCACACCCTTTACCCTTGAATACATTAAATTTACTCCAAGTTAAGTTTATAATACTCTTGTGGTTTTACATCAATAATTATTATATTGAAGAATGTTCTATTAAAAAGCATAATGTATTAATGTATACAATACAATATGTTATACTTAATTGTCATTCCCTGGTTGAGAAATATATTCAAATGCATGTCTTAAATAATATTTATTAGAAAGATAATAATTAATAATTTTGATATAAAGTTTTATTGGTTTGCTGCGTCTTTCGGTTTGTGTGCGCGCCTTGTATCTGTTCGTCTTTGAATAGTAAAGTTTTATTGGTTTGCTGCGTCTTTCGGTTTGTGTGCGCGCCTTGTATCTGTTCGTCTGTGAATAGTAAAGTTTTATTGGTTTGCTGCGTCTTTCGGTTTGTGTGCGTGCCTTGTATCTGTTCGTCTGTGAATAGTAAAGTTTTATTGGTTTGCTGCGTCTTTCGGTTTGTGTGCGTGCCTTGCATCTGTTCGTCTTTGAATAGAAAAGTTTTATTGGTTTGCTGCGTCTTTCGGTTTGTGTGCGTGCCTTGCATCTGTTCGTCTTTGAATAGTAAAGTTTTATTGGTTTGCTGCGTCTTTCGGTTTGTGTGCGTGCCTTGCATCTGTTCGTCTTTGAATAGTAAAGTTTTATTGGTTTGCTGCGTCTTTCGGTTTGTGTGCGTGCCTTGCATCTGTTCGTCTTTGAATAGTAAAGTTTTATTGGTTTGCTGCGTCTTTCGGTTTGTGTGCGTGCCTTGCATCTGTTCGTCTTTGAATAGAAAAGTTTTATTGGTTTGCTGCGTCTTTCGGTTTGTGTGCGTGCCTTGCATCTGTTCGTCTTTGAATATAAAAGTTTTATTGGTTTGCTGCGTCTTTCGGTTTGTGTGCGTGCCTTGCATCTGTTCGTCTTTGAATATAAAAGTTTTATTGGTTTGCTGCGTCTTTCGGTTTGTGTGCGTGCCTTGCATCTGTTCGTCTTTGAATAGAAAAGTTTTATTGGTTTGCTGCGTCTTTCGGTTTGTGTGCGCGTCTTGCATCTGTTCGTCTTTGAATAGTAAAGTTTTATTGGTTTGCTGCGTCTTTCGGTTTGTGTGCGCGCCTTGCATCTGTTCGACTGTGAATAGTAAAGTTTTATTGGTTTGCTGCGTCTTTCGGTTTGTGTGCGTGCGTGCCTTGCATCTGTTCGTCTTTGAATATAAAAGTTTTATTGGTTTGCTGCGTCTTTCGGTTTGTGTGCGTGCCTTGCATCTGTTCGTCTTTGAATAGAAAAGTTTTATTGGTTTGCTGCGTCTTTTGGTTTGTGTGCGCGCCTTGCATCTGTTCGTCTTTGAATATAAAAGTTTTATTGGTTTGCTGCGTCTTTCGGTTTGTGTGCGTGCCTTGCATCTGTTCGTCTTTGAATATAAAAGTTTTATTGGTTTGCTGCGTCTTTCGGTTTGTGTGCGCGCCTTGCATCTGTTCGTCTGTGAATAGTAAAGTTTTATTGGTTTGCTGCGTCTTTCGGTTTGTGTGCGTGCGTGCCTTGCATCTGTTCGTCTTTGAATATAAAAGTTTTATTGGTTTGCTGCGTCTTTCGGTTTGTGTGCGTGCCTTGCATCTGTTCGTCTTTGAATATAAAAGTTTTATTGGTTTGCTGCGTCTTTCGGTTTGTGTGCGTGCCTTGCATCTGTTCGTCTTTGAATAGAAAAGTTTTATTGGTTTGCTGCGTCTTTCGGTTTGTGTGCGCGCCTTGCATCTGTTCGTCTGTGAATAGTAAAGTTTTATTGGTTTGCTGCGTCTTTCGGTTTGTGTGCGTGCGTGCCTTGCATCTGTTCGTCTTTGAATATAAAAGTTTTATTGGTTTGCTGCATCTTTCGGTTTGTGTGCGTGCCTTGCATCTGTTCGTCTTTGAATAGTAAAGTTTTATTGGTTTGCTGCGTCTTTCGGTTTGTGTGCGTGCGTGCCTTGCATCTGTTCGTCTTGGAATATAAAAGTTTTATTGGTTTGCTGCGTCTTTCGGTTTGTGTGCGTGCCTTGCATCTGTTCGTCTGTGAATAGTAAAGTTTTATTGGTTTGCTGCGTCTTTCGGTTTGTGTGCGTGCGTGCCTTGCATCTGTTCGTCTTTGAATATAAAAGTTTTATTGGTTTGCTGCGTCTTTCGGTTTGTGTGCGTGCCTTGCATCTGTTCGTCTTTGAATATAAAAGTTTTATTGGTTTGCTGCGTCTTTCGGTTTGTGTGCGCGCCTTGCATCTGTTCGTCTGTGAATAGTAAAGTTTTATTGGTTTGCTGCGTCTTTCGGTTTGTGTGCGTGCGTGCCTTGCATCTGTTCGTCTTTGAATATAAAAGTTTTACTGGTTTGCTGCGTCTTTCGGTTTGTGTGCGTGCCTTGCATCTGTTCGTCTTTGAATATAAAAGTTTTATTGGTTTGCTGCGTCTTTCGGTTTGTGTGCGCGCCTTGCATCTGTTCGTCTGTGAATAGTAAAGTTTTATTGGTTTGCTGCGTCTTTCGGTTTGTGTGCGTGCGTGCCTTGCATCTGTTCGTCTTTGAATATAAAAGTTTTATTGGTTTGCTGCGTCTTTCGGTTTGTGTGCGCGCCTTGCATCTGTTCGACTGTGAATAGTAAAGTTTTATTGGTTTGCTGCGTCTTTCGGTTTGTGTGCGTGCGTGCCTTGCATCTGTTCGTCTTTGAATATAAAAGTTTTATTGGTTTGCTGCGTCTTTCGGTTTGTGTGCGTGCCTTGCATCTGTTCGTCTTTGAATAGAAAAGTTTTATTGGTTTGCTGCGTCTTTTGGTTTGTGTGCGCGCCTTACATCTGTTCGTCTTTGAATATAAAAGTTTTATTGGTTTGCTGCGTCTTTCGGTTTGTGTGCGTGCCTTGCATCTGTTCGTCTTTGAATATAAAAGTTTTATTGGTTTGCTGCGTCTTTCGGTTTGTGTGCGCGCCTTGCATCTGTTCGTCTGTGAATAGTAAAGTTTTATTGGTTTGCTGCGTCTTTCGGTTTGTGTGCGTGCGTGCCTTGCATCTGTTCGTCTTTGAATATAAAAGTTTTATTGGTTTGCTGCGTCTTTCGGTTTGTGTGCGTGCCTTGCATCTGTTCGTCTTTGAATAGAAAAGTTTTATTGGTTTGCTGTGTCTTTCGGTTTATGTGCGCGCCTTGCATCTGTTCGTCTGTGAATAGTAAAGTTTTATTGGTTTGCTGCGTCTTTCGGTTTGTGTGCGTGCCTTGCATCTGTTCGTCTTTGAATATAAAAGTTTTATTGGTTTGCTGCGTCTTTCGGTTTGTGTGCGTGCCTTGCATCTGTTCGTCTTTGAATAGAAAAGTTTTATTGGTTTGCTGCGTCTTTCGGTTTGTGTGCGCGCCTTGCATCTGTTTGTCTGTGAATAGTAAAGTTTTATTGGTTTGCTGCGTCTTTCGGTTTGTGTGCGTGCCTTGCATCTGTTCGTCTTTGAATATAAAAGTTTTATTGGTTTGCTGCGTCTTTCGGATTGTGTGCGTGCGTGCCTTGCATCTGTTCGTCTTTGAATATAAAAGTTTTATTGGTTTGCTGCGTCTTTCGGTTTGTGTGCGTGCCTGGCATCTGTTCGTCTTTGAATAGAAAAGTTTTATTGGTTTGCTGCGTCTTTCGGTTTGTGTGCGCGCCTTGCATCTGTTCGTCTTTGAATAGAAAAGTTTTATCGGTATCTGGAAATTTGATCAACGTTGATAACACACAGTTTGCGGGCCTCATCTCCTCCCGCAAAGGCACTTTAATCAACTATAAATGGATGGATGGGGTTAGTAAAGGTTACTGCAGACGCTAAGCTTATCGGCGTGAAAGTGATAGTCCGGAAGCCGGGATCAGGGAAACTTTAACATACACCAGCAAGGTAGAAATAGGTAACTGTCTGTGCGCGCAATCACCACCCAGAAAAAGAAAACAAACACGAAAACGATAAATCATTCAGTAACTAAGTAAGCAACTAATAAGTAACTAATAAGCGAACTAAATCTACTTACATTTTCCAAATATTCCAGAATATTACAACCAGAGCCGCCATGGCTACAACTCCACACAAGCCACTTATCTTGCACAACATACATACAACATTCCTTAAAAGATGGAACTTTTGTTATATAAGTTATCAAATATTTTTCAGCAATAATTTTTATTAACACTATCACAACATTTAGTCAAGTAGACACGTTCGTGGGGCCTTCGCGCAGCACGAGGCCCAGTTATGAGATACAAATTAAAATTGAGCGACTGTATCACAAAATCAGGTTTTGAGAAATTTACCCACACCACCAATCAATCAAAGAAAGGGGGACAGTACGTGTTCACCCCTTTTAATCCCCCCCCCCCCCCCACCCTTCCCAACCACCAATACATAACCGCGACATCTACCACCCACGGAAGGGTAGCACGAACTTATTTCCAATCGCACGTTCAATATGCAAAGCCAGGTGGTTTATAGGAATATAATAAACGCAGTACTCGTATTCATTATAAGCCTCGTTGCGTTCGTCCTGTTTTGTATTTAAATATATTTCTTAAACGCAGGCTAGGACGTTCTTTATAATAATAATAACTAGGGATGCGATCAATATGTGAAGCCAGGTGGTTTATATAATAATTTAGTCAACGCAGTACTCGTCTTCATTATATGCCTCGTTGCGCTCGTCGCTTGTCCTGTTTTATTATAAAATATTTTTCCTAAACGCAGACTGACGATCTTTATACAGTTATAACTATGCGAAGTTTCGAAACTGTGCGAGTAACTGTTGATACATCTATGTGGATATGTGTGATATGTGGAGATGTGTGATACAACGCCAACGCATCTTATGCCGATGTAGTAATATGGGTATTGAAATAATATTAAATTAATGTACACTCTTAAAGCTGCAGCGAAAAAATGTAGCTAATTTCCTAGGTTACATATAAAATAATAATATTATTTTTAAGAACATTAATTTTACTACTTTGCAAAAATTCAATTAAAAAATAACCAGACATATACATTGTGGAATAAACTATTTCAGAAGCCTACACAACAGCCATGCCATGGATAGTATTTATGTTATGATATCTGTCATTCACCTGAGATAGCAATACAACATTTATAGTGAATTTAAAGAATGCTGTCTGGGCTGGAATAGCAATACTGGTTGTCTATTACTATTCCTCTCTGGTTAGTCTTAGCAACAACTCCCAGCCAGCAGCAGAGACTTGACCAATAATCATTCCCAGCAACTGGGAATGACACACACATCCCATCTATGTACCAGCATGTTGGCCAATAAATGAGCAGTATTTAATGAGAATAAATTTTTTTTGCCGTTTTAATTACTTTAGATCAATTAAAGACACACTTATTAAAGCAAATCACTTGAACTAATTAAAAACTATAATAGAATGGCGTATGGGGATTACATCTGTATAATTTTTAATT
>JAUCBJ010003105.1:0-44095 GCA_032718475.1 Nemertoderma westbladi
ATTCTTTAATCCAACATATGGAATTAATAATTTATAAAATAGCTAAAATAATTAATTAATTATAAAATGTATATCTACTAATGATTAAAAATGCAGTTAAACGGGTCGAGGAGGCGAGGTTATAGGTTAATCGCTCAGGTGTCGGTCGGGGGTTCTATACTCATGAGGTACAGGGCGCACCTTAATACTGATAAGTTGGTCGGAATTCCAAGGCATTGTGAATAATGTGCGGCCGAGGTAGCGTTACTGTTACATAACCAACAAACACAGTTATCCATGGGCCTCCAGCAGCTGGGCTTCTTACACAATCGATGATGGCAGCCATTGGCGATTAGCTGGGCTGCGGCTCTGCGGCGGAACCCAGTTAGGGACACGAGATTTATTTCTGCACCATCGCAGTTATCGATTGCGTTTAGTACGGCAGTTGAGGATGAGTACTTACTAATGCCGCACCATAGTTTGTAATAGAAGGCTCTTACGCGATGTACATGTTCTAGTTGCGGTATGTTTTCCAGTGAGGTAAAAACGGTGCATCCATATGTTGCTGAGGGGTAGACTACTGAGGCCCATAGCCGCTTTGCTGAGTCTAGCGATATATGTTGCATATTTGCTTTAGTTGCAATACAGATGGAGCTGGCCACACCCTTTTTGTATAAGTGCTGATAATGCGCGGATGGACCATTTTTTGTGGATAGAATGACGCCTAGGTAGTTAAAAGTGGTTTTGAATTCAAGTTTGGAGCCATTGTAATATAATATGTCGCTTTCAGCTAACCGTCCACCTTTGCGAAATTTTACTACTTTTGATTTTGATAGGTTGACCGTAAGGTCGTTGACCCGGCAGTAATTAGATAACCTGTCTAGAGCGTCCTGAGTGGTCTTAATTGAATCCCCAACTATGACAAGATCATCTGCATACATAATAACAAGGCAGAGGGCTCCCATGAGAATGGATGGAAGATCTGCCACAAAGATACTAAACAGTAAGGGCGATAGCTTATCACCTTGTATGACTCCTACAGTTTGAGTAATCGGTTCCATTATACATGTCCCAATACAAATGCAGACGTAGTTTACTGCGATAAGTGCCCATATAGCCGCAATAAACTTTCGGCTGACACCAAAAGTTACCAGACGTTGACATAGGGTTTCTCTGTTGACTGAGTCGAACGCCTTCGTAAAGTCTACAAATACGCAATACGCATGACCTCCAGCTGGTTGTAGGGCAACTGTTATATGATTATATATACGTTTAACAGCCATCAGGGTTGAATAACCTCGGCGGAAACCATATTGGGTAGCGGGGAGAATACCTTTGTTCTCAGCAAACAAATATAGTCGCTCAAAAATAATAGCTGTATAGACCTTTAACAGGCACGATAGGAGAGCTATTCCGCGATAGCTGTCTGGGGATGTCTTCTTTCCTTTTCCTTTATAGAGTGGGAGTAGATATGAGGTTAACCAAACTATTGGGCAAGCTCCTAAGGAAAAACAGAGGGTGAACAAACTTAGAAGATACGGGAGTAGTTGTAGAAGCCCTGATTTTAGTGCCTCATTTGCCACTCCATCAGGCCCGGCTGCCTTATGGGGCTTCGTATTTGATATTGCAGCTGCTATTTCGGACGGCTCTATTTGGCGATCTAGCTGATCATTCGGTTGGTCCGGTATTGACGGCGGTAGTTGCGGCGGTGGTTTGGAAGATAACAACTCAGTGAAATGTGTATACCACGATTCTTCTGATACTTGTTGGGCTACTGGCTTGGTTTGGGCGCCATTTTTTAGAATATTCCAGAATCTAGACTTGTTATTCTCGCACTCTGTGAGTAGCTCCGACTCTTTTCGCGATTCAAACAACTTCTTTTTGGTAAGTAACAGTTTCTTATATGATTGTGCTAATGTAGAGTATATTTGCCTCGTTTGAAGCGTAGGATCTTGTTTCATTATCTGGAATCTATAAGTGAGCTCATGCTTCATCAGGTAGCATTCTCGGTCAAACCAGGGTTTTGATTTCCTTTGCTTACTTGACATTGATGAGTTTGTAATAGCTGAGGTTATATAGGTGCATATGGAATCCACCCCATGTGAGATTGCATGTTGGAAATCTCCTGTTCTTAAAATATTGCCAAGCCTTTCTAAATCAATTTTCTTGACAGTTTTATTTCGTTGTTTCCTCGAGGTGATTGCGGTTGCAAGTTCCAGTTCAATGTATACACGCTGGTGTTTTGTGTTTGTGGTTGGACGTATACTTACTGTTACTTTATCAGCTAAATGGTGATCAACAAAAACTAGGTCTATAACACTTTGACCATTCCAGGAATAGTATGTAGGAACTGAGAAATCGCTAACGCAGACCAACCCAGCCCCAAGAAGGCCACTGCATAGCTGATCTCCGCGATCATCCGTGCCGTCCAACCGGCAGTTAAAGTCGCCCGTGAGTAATATCGTTGACGTACTTTTAGTTCGTGCGAGAACAATTATTCTGGATAACTCGAGCAGAATATCCGATACATATGATGCTGGTGGGTAGTAAGCAGAAATTAGCACTAAGTTAGTAGTTTGCAGAGCTATTACGGTCGAGCTGTTATAGATAACCTCCTGGCGCATTGGTGTTTTCATATTAATCGATATAGTAATACCACCCGATGGACGCCCTAAATCACGTTTCTCGCATGGTGCATTATGACAGGCAAAGCCCGGGATTACCAAGTCTGATGTAAATGTTTCGGACAAGAGAAGTATGTCAGAATCTATGAATGATTTACGTTAATTACTGAGTTTGTTAATGAGGGACACAACTATTAATGAGGGACACACATTAATGAGGAACACAAACATTAATGGGGGACACCTTAATAGTTAATAGACACCTTAATAATTTGTCTATGTCTAGGGGCCACACATAAGCTTAATCCGGCTCTGGGGGACACCTTAATAGGGGTCAATGCTTCCCAATGAATTATTAATAAGGGCGATGGTGATGCTTGGCCGTCAGACATTATTAGATATTGATTAGCTGAAAAACTATACTACCGTGGGAACGTGACCTCTCTGGTAGAGCGGCTCTGTAGACAATTGTATGGTAGGATTACTGTCCTGTTCCCTGATTGGCTTATCCATCCCAACCTCCCTTACAAACAAGAATCACTGTTCTGCCTAGCTGGCGGTAGTTTGTACTGCATCATAGCGTACTCTATTTAAGGCCTTGCAAGCGTGCTGCCTTCCTAATTTATGGAGGCTGAACTGTTCAGTATAATTTCTTATTTAATTTCTTATTAAACATGGATGACAGTGATGACTTTGTAAAGGTTCCATTTACGGGATTCGTTATTCCGAGTCCAACCAATGATACAGCCATTGTTGAGCCGCTTGAACTCACTACGCAAACATCGTGCACCCCGAGTCCGGAGAAGAAAAAAACCAGGAAAGTCAGCAAGCCAAGAAAAGTTACTAAAGAACAATAAACATTGTACTAATTAATAATTGTAACTAGATGAGGGTCTGGGTCTTTATTGCATATGCGTTTTACAAATTGTTCATTAAAACTTACTAATCCGCGTTTTACACCCCTTCCCGGATCCAATAAAACTTGGTAATTAACATAAATCCGTGTTTTACACTCCGTTCCGGATCCAATAAAACTTGGTAATTAACGTAAATCCGTGTTTTACACTCCATTCCGGATCCAACAAAACTTGGAAATTAACGAAAATCCGTGTTTTACACTCCGTTCCGGATCCAATAAAACTTGGTAATTAACGTAAATCCGTATTTTACACTCCATTCCGGATCCAACAAAACTTGGTAATTAACGAAAATCCGTGTTTTACACTCCATTCCGGATCCAATAAAACTTGATAATTAACGTAAATCCGTGTTTTACACTCCATTCCGGATCCAATAAAACTTGGTAATTAACGTAAATCCGTGTTTTACACTCCATTCCGGATCCAATAAAACTTGGTAATTAACGTAAATCCGTGTTTTACACTCCATTCCGGATCCAATAAAACTTGGTAATTAACGTAAATCCGTGTTTTACACTCCATTCCGGATCCAATAAAACTTGGTAATTAACGTAAATCCGTGTTTTACACTCCATTCCGGATCCAATAAAACTTGGTAATTAACGTAAATCCGTGTTTTACACTCCATTCCGGATCCAATAAAACTTGGTAATTAACGTAAATCCGTGTTTTACACTCCATTCCGGATCCAATAAAACTTGGTAATTAACATAAATCCGTGTTTTACACTCCATTCTGGATCCAATAAAACTTGATAATTAACGTAAATCCGTGTTTTACACTCCATTCCGGATCCAATAAAACTTGGTAATTAACGTAAATCCGTGTTTTACACTCCATGACCGGATCCAACAAAACTTGGTAATTAACGTAAATCCTGGTTTGGTAATTAACGTAAATCCGTGTTTTACACTCCATTCCGGATCCAACAAAACTTGGTAATTAACGTAAATCCGTGTTTTACACTCCATTCCGGATCCAATAAAACTTGGTAATTAACGTAAATCCGTGTTTTACACTCCATTCCGGATCCAATAAAACTTGGTAATTAACATAAATCCGTGTTTTACACTCCGTTCCGGATCCAATAAAACTTGGTAATTAACGTAAATCCGTGTTTTACACTCCATTCCGGATCCAACAAAACTTGGTAATTAACGTAAATCCGTGTTTTACACTCCATTCCGGATCCAATAAAACTTGGTAATTAACGTAAATCCGTGTTTTACACTCCATTCCGGATCCAATAAAACTTGATAATTAACGTAAATCCGTGTTTTACACTCCATTCCGGATCCAATAAAACTTGGTAATTAACGTAAATCCGTGTTTTACACTCCATTCCGGATCCAACAAAACTTGGTAATTAACGTAAATCCGTGTTTTACACTCCATTCCGGATCCAATAAAACTTGGTAATTAACTAGAATCCGCGTTTTACACCCCTTCCCGGATTTAATAAAACTTTGTAATAAACCTGAATCCGTATTTTACACCCAATCCCGGATTCAGTAGAAAAATGAATCCGCGTTTTACACTCCGTTCAGGATTTAGCCTAAAACATGAATCCGCGCTTTACACTCCGTTCCGGATCTGAAAAAAAGGCCAATCCGCATTTTACACTCGGTTACGGATTCGGTAAATTTAGCAGTGCACGGATCCGCAGATTACACCCTAAAAATGTAAATTTAGTCGACTTCCATAGGGACAATGTTAAATGATAGAATCCGGATCCTGATCCGGATCCGCGTTTTACTCTGACCCAGTAAGTAGTAAATATTTCAGGAATAATGTTTTATTTGTTGCAGCTAGTGTGGCGGTTGTCAGTATAGAAGGTAATCCCTACCTGTGTAAGATAGACGAGATAGGGGAGCTGTGTGTGATGTCTAGCGCTACCGGTAGTCAGTACGCAGGTCTGGAGGGCCGATCTCAGGGAGTATTCAACGTACATCCGTTGGGGGGCGACGGTCGGATGGTGGGAGCGGGGGATCACAGCTACGTTCGGACGGGGTTACTTGGCTTCCTCGGGACGGTTAGTACCATTGGTGATACTCTTTATAGAATTTATCCGTATCCCTATGTACTTATTGTAGTTTTTTTCACCAAGTGAAATACCACAGTGAAATTTATTTTATAAGTGTACCCTTTGACGTAAAAGCGATGAAACACCACGGATTGAGCACATTACTTTAAATGCTGCAACCTAACCCAACCCAGACTTGGAACATTTACTGCGCGATAAATGGTAACTTGGGAAACAGAGTGGAAGGGTTTTCCTGTGGTGGTGAACAGGCATTCCCTTGCTGAATAAGCCAAAAAGATTCTCCCATATACCGGTAGTTTTAATGAAGTATATTTTCAAAAAGCCGCTGTGATTGGTAATTAATTGTTTTATATTTTTAAGGTTCTTTTTCATTAAATGTGTATAATAAATATGTGGTTATCGCTGCATCACTCCTAGTGTATCTAGAGTATATAGATAGATACACTAGAAGTGGTGAAAGAAAGCAGTCAGTAAAAGAGTCTTGATTCTAGACTCTTTTGAATATCGTCGAATCTTGCAGTGTAGAAAAAAGATAGTGCGGATAGTATCAGATAAAACGTTTGTGCCATTCCCTTTAAAGCGAGACTGAATAAATATGCAATAAACATTATAAATTATATAATATACTATTTTATTTGTATGACCCAGTAAAGCACAATATTAAACTGTGATAATCTATTCTGTACTTCAATTTCTAAAGTCCTCTAACTTAATGATAATCCCATTGAAATACTGAAATAACTTAATGATAATCCCATTGAAATACTGTAATCTGAGGGAGTCTCTCAGTATCAGTATGTCATGATAATCCCATTGAAATACTGTAATCTGAGGGAGTCTCTCATTATCAGTATGTATATACCACCGGAACTGACGTCATTATTCAACCATTCGATCAACCTCCGCCTCGTGAGTAGTAGCTACATCAATGATATCCAGGGCTACGGACTTCATTTTATTCAAATTGTAATCTAGGAACCAATACGTGGCACCGAAACTGAGACCGCCACTAATAAGGAATCCTATAAACGGTATAAACTTGGAGGCTTCCTCGGCCACCATCTCCACAGCTGTCGGTGCCAGTGACGTCATCGCTGACTTTATCGCTTCCTTTGTCAGCTCACCAACTGGCAGCGTCCGCGTGATATCCTTGAAAATGCCGACATCCATTCCAGTTTTCTTGGCCAACCTATCCAGGGACTCATTATCAAGACCCAGTTGTTCCGAATAGAACTTCATTTCGTTGAGAATTAAGACCACATCAAACGCCGCGCCCAGTAGAGGTATTGGGATGGCCCCAGCAGCGGCGGAGGCAGTGGCTACTTTCCATATCCGATCTTTCAATACGTTTACTTTTTCTTCAACTCGGTCTTTAGTTACGGATGTTAAGGTGTAGATCATGGCTTCTCTTTTAATTTTAGGAAGATCCAAAAGTAATCGCCCTTCCAGGGCTGGAAATTGGTATTTCGAATCTTCAAATGAATCGATGAGGAACACTGGTACGTTACTCATTCCGGCTTCTTCAAAATTCGCTCGGATGTCGTTTTGTACGAGTTGCATAACCTCAGTGGCGACACCGTCAGGGTTTTGGCGATATTGTCTGGGATTGGATCGTTTCCGACTCTCAATATCGCAATCAATTTTTGTGCGAATAAAGTAGAACCGCTTCCCTCGAGCCGTAACTTCGCTTGCCAGCCACAGATCTTCTTCGCGGAATCTCTGAGTAGCGAATACAAGGAAGAAATCGAATCGGTCAAATCCGACGGAATCGAGGTATCCGAGATGCGTCTCAGTTGGGAGTCGCGGGAAGTTTGGTGTCCCGACACCTGGAAGATCCCAGAACTTAACGTTGGGGTTGCGAGGGTGCTCGTAGGGTGTGGGTACAGTGGTGCATTCCACTACCCCAGTGGGCGCCGCTCCTGGGTCGTCGTCTGTGAGACCTCTTACCGTGTTGATGAAGGTTGATTTACCGGTGCCCGAGTTGCCCGTGATACCGACATTGAGTGGCGCATCCTTCCAGCCATTCAACTTGCCCTCTATGAAGATGTCAACTTTGCCGCTACAAACAGCGTTCTTAGCTTCCTCCAGTTCATGGGGGTCAAATAAACAAAACCCAAAGTCTTGGCCTTGTAAACGATCATCAGCAATGTCATCCATGGTTGAAGAATCAAATTAAAGCGATATTGTTTAGACACTTATTAGACCTACCAATACAAGTAATGTAGGAGAGTCTGAGAGTATTCTTAGCGTCTGTTTTGGTATTTATAGTACACGAGTGGAGCCTTCCTGCAGCAAAAGCTGCAAGCCATCTTGCGAACTATTATAATTATAGTATGGCTAGTTATATAGGCCTATTCTGATATTGGCTTCCGTCCAACAATATTATGGCTTCCGACACACTCACTGACACACCCGACACACTCACTGACACACACATAGACTTTTGGAAAGCCATAGTATAATTATAACAGTTCGCTGATGGCTCGCAGTTTTGACTCGCCCCACAATACAACATTACACTACTATAATTATTGTACAGTAATTAGTGCAATTTCTAAATATCCTAAGCTATAATGTCTTAAGGTCTATGCAGCTTTTATAGAGTTGTTATTGACTAACCGAACACGGTGTTTGATATAAAGCACCAGCGCATGACCCGATTACTTTGGTATTTTATATAAGGAATTCTATGTATAATGACATAAGTTGTATTGTATAATTGTATGTATTACCGTTAATGTTTGACACCTAATAATTCATACTTGATTATTTATTGTGCTTTTTCAGCTAGTTTCAACTATAGGCCTACCGGTGATTACAACTACCGATTGTCATACATTATAACGGCTAGTCCGGGTTTTTATTGACTGATTTTTATATATTTTAATTTTGTTTTAATTTAATAAAATCAGCATCTATCTAAATATGTAAAATACTTATGTTATTACAACACCAAAATGAATTGCTCCGTATTAAGGTTATACCACTATATATATTAATAGTGTTATTCAGTGGTTACAGTATTTATAGTATGAATGCTGGTTGAACCTTGATCCCAGATATTTGTCCCTCTGTAATTCCCCACCAATTATTATCAACAGCCAAGTAGTAGATGGCCGGCTATTCATAGCTATCCAACTATTTATAAAGACTAAATTTATGTGGACCAAGAATGAAAATCTGAGTCATGGGCTAAATTTAGGGTTGACTCATTACTTACATTTAGTAATTATTCTTAGAGTTGAGCACTAGGTTATCCTCGTATTATTATTGTCACAGCGTGGTTAATACATTGCCTATAATTTAAGCAAACCGAAGGCCTCTTTTGGCTATTTTACTGTAGTAAGCAGAGAGCCTAGTAAAGCGAAGACTTACTTCAATAAGAAAACTAAGTGTATCTTATATGTTTTAACATCCATAAGAATTATATAAATTATAAGTAATTAAAACAGGACTAAGGATGATCCAACTCTATTATAGCAAATGAAGCGTAAAAAATGAATTCGGCACCAGCGGGGATCGAACCCGAGTCTCGCGATACACGTTCAGGTATGCTGACCACTACACCATGGAGGATCCTTCATCTTTCCGATTGATTTGCTATAGGTGGTAAGCTACCTTACGGTTGCTATTGAATGCAGTCCTTACGGATGGATTTGATCTGTATTCTAATACAGTAGCAGTTATGACCTGTACTGCAAACGAATCGATTTGCTATAGAGTTGGATCATCCTTAGTCCTGTGTAAATTACTTATAAAACTAAGCGTAATTTGTATATTTTCCAGCCACATTAAAGCTATTTAATAAAATATTATATCACCGTTTTGTACACTTCCAATAATAATTGAAAGGTCAAATTATTTGACATCACAAGCAGCCTATTATGCAGAAGAGATGCACGCACAGTGGCAAGTTAAGCAATTGGTTGACTTTAACCTGAGGCTCTTGTTACTATTATAACTTTTTGTTGGGCACAGCCTTTGTAAAGTCGGCAATGACGTCCAGAAGGATTCGAAATATATAAAAATGTTTGAATTTGGTTGGGAAATTGCTGAGTTATGGGCATTCGAAAGTTGCGTGTATTTACTTGCGCTGCATGCCATTCATTATATTTAATAAATACACAATGTTCTAGAACATTTGTTTATGTGTGATGAATATCCATGTACTGGTATTAATATTATGATAGACCATTGTGTATTTATTTATTAAATAATAATCAGATATATCATAGAATATCATAGATATAATCAGAGAATAATCAGAAAATAATAACTGTATTACGTGGCATGGTGTATATAGATATATTGTCAAACATAACTTCGAGGAATTCTTAATATTTCTGCTTATTTTCAAGGAGGTCCATTGTGATTTTTAGTTTAGTGTGTCGCATTAAATTTATTTCTTGTATTCAGGGCGACTTAGTTTACGTAACAGGGAGAGTTGATGGTCTTATAACAGTTGGCGGTCGACGCCACAACAGCGAGGATATTATGGCTACAGTATTGGCTGTCGATCCAATCAACTTCGTCTACCGAGGCAGGTATGTATTGCTGCAACATAAAAAATATAACATAGGGCAGATGTATGACTTTATAGTCAATCACAATTGTCAACATCACACAGTGATAGTTTGCTAAGGCACCGCCTAGTACGTGCCTCGCCCCACAAATTGAATCACGTGTTAGGTAAGCCAGTTTATTCTGCGGAGGGGTCTTTCTGTATTAGATAAATAAAATAAAGAACACTAATTATTTCTACCTAATACATTCTCAGTTCAGCAGTTAGCCCAATACTAATAAAAAACATCGGAAGCAACCAATAACCACCATGTCCTGGAATATAGTGTCGTTATTCAGGTACACGCCCCCCCCCCATTGCATGAAATTTGAAACACAGATAGTTTCACCTCCCTCCTCCTTACTGGGTGAGCCAGAATTTTTGTTTTCGCTTTCATTCTTTAGCTACAAGCGTTTGAAAAAGATGTCTCCGTCGATATTGCACCAGTTACACCGCAGTTATTCTTCAAACATTTAGGGATTTGTTGGTACTAGTAGAAAGCTGACCGTGCAAGGATTCCAAATATGTAAAAACAATTTGAAAATTTTGAAAAAAAAATTTGAATTTGGTTGGGAAATAGCTGAGATGTGGGCATTCGAATTTTGCATGTATTAGCTTCCACTGCAGGCCATTAATTCTATTAAATAAATACACAATGTTCTAGAACATTTTGATTATGTGGGAATATCTATAAACTAGTATTATCATGTAGGCATTGCATTGTTGCCTAGCTACTTATGAGATAAACAAAATGTTCTAGAACATTGTGTTTATTAATAGAATAAATGGCCTGCAGTGGGAGCAAATACATGCAAAATTCGAATGCCCATATCTCAGCTATTTCCCAACCAAATTCAAATATTTTTCGTTATTTGGAATCCTTGCACGGTCAGCTTTCTACTAGTACCAACAAATCACTAAATGTTTGAAGAATAACTGTGGTGTAACTGGTGCAATATCGACGGAGACACTTTTTTTAAACGCTTGTAGCTAAAGATTGAAAGCAAAAATAAAAATTCTGGCTCATCCAGTCAGTGGTCGGGAGGTGAAACTATCTCTGTTTCAAATTTCATGCAATCTCATTAAGATTTGTAGAAAAATTAGGGGGGGGGGGGGGGGGGCAGGTACCCGAATAACGACACTATATTCCAGGACATGGTGTAATAGGCGTATTTTATTAACGTACTTATTAGCGTACATTAATAATTATAATGGAATCATTTCTACCTAGTTGGGAGCGGGACATTTTCTCACAACAGTACTTGGTTACCGGGATTTTTGGAAGAAATTCTTACCCTGGTCCTGACTACGATATTACGGGTCATGGTGTAATGTACATACACTCATATGAAAATTGCTGAAATGATCCATTCACGTAATAAAACAGCTGTTAGTACCCGGCTGGCACCCTGGTTCAGTTTTCTGGTTTTGTTAGGTTAAGTTTTAGTTTGTTAGTTCGACACGAGAAAATTGTTTTTTTTTTCAAAATTTTCTGGAAAACATCCCATTAGATTTAAAATTCGTTATAGATTCCAAAAATCAAATCTTGATCTTGATACGAGCGGTACTTAACTGATCTTGGTACGAGCGGTAATTAAGTGATCTTGGTTCGAGCGGTAATTAAGTGATCTTGGTTCGAGCGGTAATTAAGTAATCTTGGTTCGAGCGGTAATTTAGTGATCTTGGTTCGAGCGGTAATTATGTGATCTTGATTCGAGCGGTAATTAATTGATCTTGGTTCGAGCGGTAATTAAGTGATCTTGGTTCGAGCGGTAATTAAGTGATCTTGGTACGAGCGGTAATTATGTGATCTTGGTACGAGCGGTAATTAAGTGATCTTGGTTCGAGCGGGTAATTAAGTGATCTTGGTGCGAGCGGTAATTAAGTGATCTTGGATCGAGCGGTAATTACGTGACCTTGGTACGAGCGGTAATTAAGTGATCTTGGTTCGAGCGGTAATTAAGTGATCTTGGTACGAGCGGTAATTAAGTGATCTTGGTGCGAGCGGTAATTAAGTGATCTTGGATCGAGCGGTAATTACGTGACCTTGGTACGAGCGGTAATTAAGTGATCTTGGTTCGAACGGTAATTAAGTGATCTTGGATCGAGCGGTAATTAAGTGATCTTGGTACGAGCGGTAATTAAGTGATCTTGGTACGAGCGGTAATTAAGTGATCTTGGATCAAGCGGTAATTAAGTGATCTTGGATCGAGCGGTAATTAAGTGATCTTGGATCGAGCGGTAATTAAGTGATCTTGGTACGAGCGGTAATTAAGTGATCTTGGTACGGGCGGTAATTAAGTGATCTTGGATCGAGCGGTAATTAAGTGATCTTGGTACGAGCGGTAATTAAGTAATCTTGATACGAGCGGTAATTATGTGATCTTGGATCGAGCGGTAATTAAGTGATCTTGGTACGAGCTGTAATTAAGTGATCTTGGTTCGAGCGGTAATTAAGTGATCTTGGTTCGAGCGGTAATTAAGTGATCTTGGTACGAGCGTTAATTAAGTGATCTTGGTTCGAACGGTAATTAAGTGATCTTGGTTCGAGCGGTAATTAAGTGATCTTGGATCGAGCGGTAATTAAGTGATCTTGGTACGGGCGGTAATTAAGTGTTCTTGGTACGAGCGGTAATTAAGTGATCTTGGTACGAGCGGTAATGAAGTAATCTTGGTACGAGCGGTAATTAAGTGATCTTGGTTCGAGCGGTAATTAAGTGATCTTGGTTCGAGCGGTAATTAAGTGATCTTGGTTCTAGCGGTAATTAAGTGATCTTGGTTCGAGCGGTAATTAAGTAATCTTGATACGAGCGGTAATTATGTGATCTTGGATCGAGCGGTAATTAAGTGATCTTGGTACGAGCTGTAATTAAGTGATCTTGGTTCGAGCGGTAATTAAGTGATCTTGGTTCGAGCGGTAATTAAGTGATCTTGGTTTGAGCGGTAATTAAGTGATCTTGGATCGAGCGGTAATTAAGTGATCTTGGTACGAGCGGTAATTAAGTGATCTTGGTTCGAACGGTAATTAAGTGATCTTGGTACGAGCGGTAATTAAGTGATCTTGGTTCGAACGGTAATTAAATGACCTTGGTTCGAGCGGTAATTAAGTGATCTTGGTTCGAGCGGTAATTAAGTGATCTTGGATCGAGCGGTAATTAAGTGATCTTGGTACGAGCGGTAATTAAGTGATCTTGGTTCGAACGGTAATTAAATGACCTTGGTTCGAGCGGTAATTAAGTGATCTTGGTTCGAGCGGTAATTAAGTGATCTTGGATCGAGCGGTAATTAAGTGATCTTGGTACGAGCGGTAATAAAGTGATCTTGGTTCGAACGGTAATTAAGTGACCTTGGTTCGAGCGGTAATTAAGTGATCTTGGATCGAGCGGTAATTAAGTGATCTTGGTACGAGCGCTAATTAAGTGATCTTGGATAGAGCGGTAATTAAGTGATCTTGGTACGAGCGGTAATTAAGTGATCTTGGTACGAGCGGTAATTAAGTGATCTTGGATCGAGCGGTAATTAAGTGATCTTGGTACGATCGGTAATTAAGTGATCTTGGTACGAGCTGTAATTAAGTGATCTTGGTTCGAGCGGTAATTAAGTGATCTTGGTTCGAGCGGTAATTAAGTAATCTTGATACGAGCGGCAATTATGTGATCTTGGATCGAGCGGTAATTAAGTGATCTTGGTACGAGCTGTAATTATGTGATCTTGGATCGAGCGGTAATTATGTGATCTTGGTTCGAGCGGTAATTAAGTAATCTTGGTACAAGCGGTAATTAAGTGATCTTGGTACGAGCTGTAATTATGTGATCTTGGATCGAGCGGTAATTAAGTGATCTTGGTACGAGCTGTAATTAAGTGATCTTGGTTCGAGCGGTAATTAAGTGATCTTGGTTCGAGCGGTAATTAAGTAATCTTGATACGAGCGGCAATTATGTGATCTTGGATCGAGCGGTAATTAAGTGATCTTGGTACGAGCTGTAATTATGTGATCTTGGATCGAGCGGTAATTATGTGATCTTGGTTCGAGCGGTAATTAAGTAATCTTGGTACAAGCGGTAATTAAGTGACCTTGGTACGAGCTGTAATTATGTGATCTTGGATCGAGCGGTAATTATGTGATCTTGGTACGAGCGGTAATTATGTGATCTTGGTTCGAGCGGTAATTAAAACTTATTTCCAATGCTTCTGATAGGTTGCTGGTATTTTCCGTAACGGTGCTGAAGGACCAGAGGATCATCGTTGTATCCGAGCAACGGAAGGACGTCACGGAAGAGGCGTGCTTCCAGTGGATGTCCCGTGTAATACACGCCGTAGACGCTATACACCAGGTCTCCGTGTACTGTCTGGCTCTGGTAGCCGCCAACGATTTACCAAAGGTTTGTTTGTACACTACACGCAAGGCGTTACTATGCATCCAACCATGAAATGAGACGAAATATACCAATCTATTTACCTTTTATAAAAACCGAAACATTCAATAACTTTTTAGAAATAAATGTTAACTATTTCACACTGCTAGAGGTCACCGAGGCACCAACAATTTGAAATATTCTTCTCGGGATTAATAATCCGCCATTTTGGTCATGACCAACTTCCAATAATCACTTATGACTCACTGGCGATGAACTAGGAGTTGGTCATCATGATGTAGTTAATGAATAGAAAGTTCCTTTAATACAAATGGTGAACCAAATGGCAACTTATTTAAGACCTGGGCTCGATAATAAAATTGAAAGTTTTACCATTTTTTTTTACTCTTTCACAGCACTCGGACCGTGGTGTCATTAAAATTTTCAAATTGTTTTATTATTTGTTTTATTTTTAATATTTTATAAACCAATTCAATTGACAAATTAATTATCGCACCACGGCTCGATTGCTTAATCTTTGTAATTTAGCCTGATTTAATTAATATAGTACAGACTGACTAATTAATGTTATCGTTATTCCACAGACTCCGCTGGGGGGCGTCGACGTAACTGAGACTAAGAAACGTTTCGAGCTGGGGTGTCTACACATGATCAACCTGATGCTGTGTCCGCACAACTGCATAACCAACCTACCGAAACCGAGAGTGAAACCGGACGAGAGTGTGGGACCGGCGAGCATCATGGTCGGGTGTCTGGTGCAAGGAACGCGGATCACCGGAGCCCAGGGCCGCGTGGTCCCCTGCTGGGACGAGGCCAACGATAAAAAGGTTACCGCCGGTCTACAGGACGAGATGTTTAACCGAGCCGCCGGGGCGGCAGCCACTCGGGCCTCGGTATGATCAGCCTGTCCACTTCCGGCATTCTATATCAATGTTTGCCTGCCGAGTAGTTTATGTGGCTGACTCCCTGGCTGCTCTAACCCGTCGTTTAGCAGAGGAGAACGAAAAATTAGTGTTATTTCTCTAATTTCATGTGAAATTTAGCTACTACAGTAGTTTCATGTGCAGAAAGGGCGAACTAATTTAGATTTCTATGAACGGGTGTGTGGGGGGGGGGGGGGGGGGGGGGGAAATCATTGCTCTCTAGGGGCCATCGGCGGATATGGCTATTTCTTGTAAAACACTAACCCAGTAACTATTATTGCAACTATTTTTGGGCGAAAGTTTTTGAGATTCAGTTTTTCGGAAAGAATATGAAACATAATTGTCATTCATAGATAATACTTATTGGCTTCAAAGTTGAACCCTTCCTGATTAGTTAATAATGTCTGGCTTGAGACACCCCACAGAGCTAAATATTTCATTAAATGCGTTTTTTGAGGTCAGTGATTTAATTTTTGATGCCAAACTTATATGTTACGGTAGCCCTGTTAGATTCCATAGACGGAATATTTTCTCGTTAGATATAGCTAAACCCCCCTCTCGTAGCGCATGGCTCTTAGTTTCTACGCACTCTCGTTTACTTTCATCCATAGAAACGCGGCCTGCCATTGACGTTATCTCGTATATTGTTATTTACTCTCTCTATTCTAGACTTATTTTGCCACCATAACCGTTTCTGTCTTAAATCTAGAGATTTTATTAATTTAAATGTGATACTGTGCCATAATATATTAATTGTCTAACGTTAGAATTTATCGAAGTGAAATTAAATTTTGTATTAAAATGTGACCTTATTTTCTTTTAAAAACTAATAATCGACTATTTCTCGAAACTTTAATAACTTAGAATGTATAAGACATGAGTCGGTTGTATAATTATTACTTTATCTGACAGTTCCAGGTGCTTTCAGACATTCTACGTTGGCGCGCCAGTAAGACTCCGGAACACGTGCTGTTTCAGCTTATTTCGCAGAAGGGCCTCGCCGTCCAATCAGCAACGTGCGCGTACCTACACCGCAGGGCAGAACGTATCGCATGCCTCCTAGTGGAAAAAGGACGAACTCTCCCGGGCTCCCACGTGGCTCTGGTGTTCCCTCCAGGAATCGAACTTATTGCCAGTTTCTATGGGTGTCTATATCTCGGTAAGTGTACCGAGCTCATTACCAGTTTCTATGGGTGTCTATATCTCGGTAAGTGTACCGAGCTCATTACCAGTTTCTATGGGTGTCTATATCTCGGTAAGTGTACCGAGCTCATTACCAGTTTCTATGGGTGTCTATATCTCGGTAAGTGTACCGAGCTCATTACCAGTTTCTATGGGTGTCTATATCTCGGTAAGTGTACCGAGCTCATTACCAGTTTCTATGGGTGTCTATATCTCGGTAAGTGTACCGAGCTCATTACCAGTTTCTATGGGTGTCTATATCTCGGTAAGTGTACCGAGCTCATTACCAGTTTCTATGGGTGTCTATATCTCGGTAAGTGTACCGAGCTCATTACCAGTTTCTATGGGTGCCTATATCTCGGTAAGTGTACCGAGCTCATTACCAGTTTCTATGGGTGTCTATATCTCGGTAAGTCTATCGAGCTCATTACCAGTTTCTATGGGTGTCTATATCTCGGTAAGTCTATCGAGCTCATTACCAGTTTCTATGGGTGTCTATATCTCGGTAAGTGTATCGAGCTCATTACCAGTTTCTATGGGTGTCTATATCTCGGTAAGTGTACCGAGCTCATTACCAGTTTCTATGGGTGTCTATATCTCGGTAAGTGTACCGAGCTCATTACCAGTTTCTATTGGTGCCTATATCTCGGTAAGTGTACCGAGCTCATTACCAGTTTCTATGGGTGTCTATATCTCGGTAAGTGTACCGAGCTCATTACCAGTTTCTATGGGTGTCTATATCTCGGTAAGTGTACCGAGCTCATTACCAGTTTCTATTGGTGCCTATATCTCGGTAGGTGTACCGAGCTCATTGCCAGTTTCTATGGGTGTCTATATCTCGGTAAGTGTACCGAGCTCATTACCAGTTTCTATTGGTGCCTATATCTCGGTAAGTGTACCGAGCTCATTACCAGTTTCTATGGGTGCCTATATCTCGGTAGGTGTACCGAGCTCATTACCAGTTTCTATGGGTGTCTATATCTCGGTAAGTGTACCGAGCTCATTACCAGTTTCTATGGGTGTCTATATCTCGGTAAGTGTACCGAGCTCATTACCAGTTTCTATGGGTGTCTATATCTCGGTAAGCGTACCGAGCTCATTACCAGTTTCTATTGTCGTGCTAATTAATGCTCGTTAATTTTTATTTTTGATTGGGGTAATTCATTTTTGATTTATTGTAGTATATATTATTGCTAATTAATTTGTTTTTAATTATGCTCAGCAAAACTTAATTGTCATTGTAAACTTCTATCACTTATCCTACAAAACTGAAACTTTTAAGTGCTTCGCGCGAAAAGTTACTGGATTTTCGATGTTAAGAGACGTTAATAACGTGTTTATTGATTTGCTAAAATACATCCGCCATTAGCCATGATTTCTATATTTGCATTGAAGATTTCAGTTTGTCGGGATCGGAAATTAAATTTGATTTTCTAACTATAAATTTAAATATTAAAAATCAATAACTGTTGTATATCTTTTATGTGAGGGACCCACCGAGCCATTTATTTTGCTATTGTTCGAATTATTTACAGCGAATGAAAACATACCAGACGAGAAAAACAAAATACTAACGTAGGAAATCAGCACAGCTTAACAAACACAAGATAGTTGTACATAGGGAACTGGTATTTATTTATTTATTGGAATAATTACTGCAAAATATATGCACGATAATAGTTGAAAAATACTCTCAATAAATCTATACCCTAATAAAGAAAACTAAGACAAGGCAAGTATACCTATAAAATAGAGCCGTACTAGACCTGGGCTATAGTTCCTCGTGGAACTCTGTTGTCAGTTTGTCTAACTCGAGCGGCGGCAAATTGTCCTTACACACCGCTGGCGTGTGGAACACCATGTTGTACTCGCAACGACTGGGTTCGCTCGCTTCCCTCAGTTGGTTGTCCACCCCGCAGACAAGCTGCACCCTGGTAGACCGAGAGGGCCCGTTCCAGCAGGCCAACCCATCCTTGTAGACCATAGTGTCGTCCTCCCACGATCCCCAGCGCCCCAGACTGGTTTCGGAGCCGCCACTGGCCCCGGACTGTACGACCTTATCGAACGGACACAGTCTGTAGGTGTACTCCGCTGTGCTCAACTCGAAACATTGGCCTCGTAGCGGGAGGAACTCGTAATCGCCGCCGTGGTCCCCTTCAACCACCTTCTTTAGCTCTCGTAACTCAGTGTCCAACTGGTTTACCTTGCTCTCTATTTCTTTGTGATGGTTCCTAGCGGTGGTGGCAGCTTCCACTGCCAACTGCGTCTCTTCGTCGAACTCTTCTTCAGTCTCCTTAACCTCCCCCACTACCTCCCCGTCGTCCTGTTCCTCAGGTATATCCACATCATCGTCTTCTCCAACCCCCTTGTAGACGTGTTTCATATACTCCCACACGTAGTCCCTAAAGTCGTCCCTGTTGACCTCCGTCAACCCTCCCATGTAGGACTCGGCCTCTTCAGCCGTCGTTTCTCCGTCGTCGTTTACGTCGAAGTCCGCTACCGACGTCACTTCGTCCACGGTAATCAACCCGTCACTGTTATCGTCTAACTCGTAAAAGGCCTCATCTACCTCATCTTTATCCACCTTCCCGGTATCTTTCTTTTTTTCACTCTTCTCTAATACTTTATCTACCGGTACCTCATCTGACTCTTTATTTAACTCATCTTTCTCCCTCTCTTCCTTCAGTTTATCGAACTTCTCTTTGGCTTCCTTCTCTACGACTTCCGCCTCTTCCTTAGCTGTTGCCGCGGCCTCCAGCAGCCCTCTCTGCTCATCTAACTCCACTTCAATATCTTCCTTTCTCAGCAACCTTTTCTCGTGGATTATTTTTCCCTCCTTCTTGTACCGGAGTTTCACTTGGACTCCCTGTTTCTGGAGCTCGTAATAGGCCTGGCGTTTCCGCAACGACTCCATACCCAGTAGTCGGCATGAGTTCTCGCAACTGCCGACAGGTTCGTCCGATCCGTCGCAACAGTCGCAGATTGTGTCGCCGACTCGACTCGACGGGACGTATCGGCCTCGATGGCCGATGTTCTCGCAGTAGAATCGGCCTGCTGGACAGGCCGATGTCCCTGGTTCGTCGCTGGAATCCTTGCAGTCGCAATAATCGTCGTTGACTTTATCGAATTTTATTAAACCATTTCCATCATGGCAATAGAATTTCCCGCCATTGTTTTTGTACAGAGAGTATCGGGTTGGTTCAACGCCATGTAGATGTGTAGGAACTCCGGTTGCTGGGTTAACCAATATAATTACTAGGAATGCTAGTCCATGAAATAAAATTGCTTGATATTGCATTGTGTTGCAGTGTTGTACGCCAGGATAATTTAATACCTACCGAACAGATACCGGTACCGGTATTCAGGTATTGGACATAGACAGATAGACATACGCGTAGGCCGTAACTCATCCGTATACAGTATACGTATACGATATACTGATATACTATACTACACTACAGCACTATGTCACCAGATCCACCCAAACGTCACCACCATTATGTCGCCATATCCACCAAAGCCATTAGTATTAAATGAATGGTTAATTATAGTAAATAAATATAATATTATTAAGAAGTATTTTTGTTTAGACGCCATTTGAATAGTATAAATACCAGTACAAACATCTGAACATAATAAATTGCAAAATATAGTTTACTGAGGTATATTTAAACTAATACGATTCAAACATTGTCTGACTACCCATAATAAGCATGGAATTACCTATATATCCTATTGTAAAAGTTTCAGCCTACGCTAATTTTGCCTAATTCTCGGCTCCTGTATTAAAGGCCTTGTGCCTTGCCTAAAGGCCCATTTATACTCGGCCGTACGACAAGGTCGTACAGCGGCCGTGAGATCAACGTACGGCCTTAATCCATGGCAGTACGGTGCCGTACGGAATCTGTAGTTGTTTTAAGACCGCATAGTTATATTGCCGTACGACATGATAGACCACCTGACGACTGCTGTACGGACAAATATCACAATTTCTTACCGTACGGTCACCGTACGGCTGTAGTATGTAGTACGGCCGATTATAAATGAGCCTTTACTGTTTAGGCTTACCTAAACGTGACCGTTACACTGTCATACTGTACAATCATACTTAAAGAATAGGCCTACTGTTACTTTATTTCAAGCCGTGACATATATTTATAGCACCCCATATACCCATGGCTCATCATCGAGTTAACTTTATTTCACGGCGTATTTCACTCCGTCTTGAAATACAGTTTCTTGGCAAAAATGAAACTGTAACCTCTACTATTGGGCGGAATTAACAAAAAACTAGGGTTTTATCCCCACTGAGGTAATACTGAATGGATATACGGGGGGGGGGGGGGGGGGGGGGGGGTTCAAGTACTGGCGGACTCACTGACTCACTCGACCCTATAATACTGTCATGCAACCTTATCCCTAAGCTGCTAAGGCTCAGCTTTGGTTTGTTTTTGGATAAGGGTTTGTTGGTCAGACCCAAACTCATTTAACCATAAACCTAAGAAATGAGACTAATCTATTAAATACGAATCAACTTAGAATTTATTAATTACGCAATTCGGGGATACTATAATTTAAATTTGAATTTATCTCACGTATTCTAGGTTGTGTTCCTATACCAGTTCGACCTCCACATGCTCAAAACATCGCAACCACCCTTCCCACCTTTAGGATGATCATTGAAGTTTCCAAATCACATGTAATACTAACTACTGCTAGTATTCGCAATTTACTTAAGTCTAAGGTTAGTTTACTGGAATTCGGCAAAAAAACATAATATATTATCACTCCACGATACTTTATTTATCTTATATCTAATTAAAAATACTACCAATGTTGCAGATCTACTTTAAGTACAGTATTAGTGTCGCGGTGTTTGAGTGGATACACTGTGCCTACACTGCTTCGTGCTTCCACACTGTTCAACCCCACACTGTTCGGCGGCACAGATTTGATTCAGAATAAAGACTTCTGAAATTTGGGAACCTGGTTGCTGTTGGGGTTGTGGGAAAGGGTTGATAGTTATTTAGTGTTCATTTACATCCTTGGGAGTTAATGTGGCGCCCTTCCTGCCTTATAGATAGCAACCAAGAGATAGGAGACTTCGGGTTGCCTCCGATGTTTGGTTTTTCACCGCTCAATTTACTTTTTACCTTACGGATTACATTCATAATTAATAAATGTCCATAATTGTTGTATTTATTTTTAGTTTTAAACGATATGATTATATTTGTTTTTTATAGGATTCCACTACAGTGATAGATTTTAAATCGTGGCCGACCGTACTAGACAGTGAGGATAGCGCAAAACGAAAACAGATAGACATCGATGTTCCCCAAACTACGGCGGACGATCTAGCCTATCTGGACTTCAGTGTTTCTACAACTGGGGTTCTAGCAGGTCAGCAAAATATCTACTAAAATAGAGTCTGAGTCTATGTACTGTTAAAAACAATTTACTTTATTTTCGGAACCAATTCAAATATTCTCCACGTTTAAATAACCAAAGACCCTAAATTTATTGATTTCAATAGGTAATGAAAACTTATTGTATTTTAATGTTGTACTGTCAAATAATTCGTTTCAGGCATTAAAATGACTCAAGGTGCTGCAGCAGCTCTGTGCCGATCTCAAAAACTCGCGTGCGAACTTTATCCTACCAGGGTAGTTGCATTGAGTTTGGATCCTTATTGTGGACTAGGATTGGTGCTATGGTGTCTTAGTAGGTGAGTATCTGCTTTCAGCTGATTCCTGAGTTAGGCGAATTTTTTAAGTTCATGATCTTTGCGCTAGTGGTGAAAGCAGTGACATAATGAGTGACACCGGTCCCATCTACCATACGGTACCGGTAACGGCCTATGTATCTTGGGCTGTCTGCATCCGTGATGAATGACTTACTCTTAGGCCTACCTCAGCGTCAGCGTTACCGTAGAATACGGTACAATCATACTGAAAAAATACAGTTACTTTATTTCACGCGAAGCACCCCAAAGCCCATCATTTAGTTTACTTTATTTCACGGCTTATTTCACGCTGACTTGAAAATATTGAAATAATATTAAAACAAATGTATCGACACAACAGTAAAATTCGAATATCGAAATTGTACTTTGCGAGTTAATTCCGTAATTTACTAGTACATAGGAAAAATATGTTGTGTATGTGAGGTGACATGTAATTTGAAGAAAGTTACTAGTGCTTTGCATAGTTAAAGCGTTCGGTGTTTTGAGTTTAGAGGTTCGTCAGGGATTGGGATGGACGGCCAGTTATAAATAACTACTTGGGATGGATTCTCGAGTGAGCTGCGATCATAATATGTGATGAAAACTATCTGTAAATATATTTTCCAAGCACCGTTGCTGAGCTGATTTCTACTTACATCGTACTTGCTGTGGCAGAATCCCATCAGGATTGGATAATTTCATTAATTGGAATCGTTGTGGAAAAGTCCTTCAGTTAGCTTATTAAACTATTAACTTATTAAATGCAACCGTTTTGAAATTTAACCTGTTATTAAATTTAATAATATAGAATAACAAGAATTATATAGGGGTATTCTGCAACAAAACTACAAGTCATCCCAGCGGACTTTTACCAACTATCGGATACTTCCGACAGACAAACACACAGACATTAGGAAAACGGTCATTAATTAACCTGTCTCTGGTGACTCAACGCGCATTTATTATTTTGTTTAATATCAAAATATTTATATTTTTGTTCAATCTATAGAAAATATGAAGTTTTCGGTCAATAATTGAATTATCAGTATTAAAAGGTCCTATGTAACTGATGCCCCCCTCGCTACGCCACTGTTTGCAGTAAATTATTAACACCCTGATTTCATCTTCAGACCTGACCAAATACTAGTCCTGTAATTTATTGCCGGTATTCTGGGTGCAGATAGGGGGGCCCATGTGAAGAATACCAGACTTTCTGCCGTTATATTTCGCTTTGCAGTCAGTGCCGGATTAAGCATCTGGTGGCCCTAAGGCACATTTTAGTGATTTCCTAAAATGGCCCGAAAATTTATATTTTTCCGCAAACCCTTTCAAAAGAAAAAGCTGCTAAAAACAACTGAAAATGTTGCGAATGATATATAAAGTATTTTCGTTGGATGACTGCGTGCCAATAAGTACTTTAATAATAAGTACTTTGCAAAAATAGTTTTCATCAAGAATTGTAACATTACTAAACGGGATATTATGCTATTCCTATAAAACCTTTGCTATAAAAAGTGTAATGCTTTTAGTAGAATTTCAAGCTTTAATTTCAGGCATTAATATGTAACTTAGCTCATGTTTAAAGATCTGTAATACAACCTGCATGAAGTTCTTGGCCCAAGACTTTGATAAAATGGACCAAGATATGTAGGCTATCTTCTATGAAAACTTTAAAACAATTTTATTAGCACAAAATTATTGTTTTTGAAAAATTTATGGGGGTTTTAGTATGTCCAGGCTATATTTTGGGAATCACATATTTTGGGATAGACAAAGTGTAGCAGTTACACAATCGGTTCTAGAATATTCAAATGGCTATGTTTTACAAAACCAACGATAGTAGTCCTAAAGCTGCTGAACATTTTGGTATATGTTTGATGGCAATTGAGTAAAAAATAAAATAGTAGTTGGGAATTTAGTGATGAAAAAAGACAAAATTGACAAACTGATAAAAAGGTTTTTTATACAGAGAGTCATAAATATCAGCAATATATTATGTTGTTGAAAAGAGCTGTTTTGAGGTTAAAAAATAATTCAATGTTGAAAACCGATATCACCTTATGAAAGCCTTTCTATCAAACTACAAAAATTGTGTAAATTTTCGAAAATTTCATTTCTGTGGGTGTTATACAGAAGGTGGCCCCCTTAAGGCTGACTGGCCCCTGTAGGCTGTAGGCATTTAACAATTTTGATCGGATCGTGGGAATGTGTTATTTATTTGATCGGATCGTGGGAATGTGTTATTTATTTGCTGTAGCCTGTAGGGTAGGTTTCACAGGGTACTTATCTTTACAGGACTTGCTGAGAAATATAACTCACCAAAAGTGTGGGCTTAGTGCTGTAGTGCAAAGATGTAATATTTCTGATCTAGATTTGGACTTGCTGAGAAAGTAATGTTCTTCGATAAGAGAACAGTCTCTGAAATAAGCACTTTTTGTCACTAATTTTAATTTACCCAAATTCAATTATGCTGTCCGAGAGTTTTAGGTTTTGCAGGAATTGCACCTAAAATGCCATCGATGCAAAATTCAATACACGGGGGCAGAACATCTGAATTTCGGTTAAATTAAATTACAGTAGTGAGAAAAAGTTACTTCTGACACGTTTTTCTTTATCAACAACTATTTTATCTACAACAAATTATGTGGTTGTTGGCGTTGTTCTAGAAAGTTTAAGAGCATAACGACAAATAATTAAAATTAAATTGAAAAAAAATTCAATTAAATTCTCCATTGTTCATAATTAACACTTTAAAGTTTTACTGCCCATGTTATATTATTTCCCTGCCATCAGGTCTCGAACTAATAACACAGCACCTGTCGGTCGACTGAGCTAGAATTTTGCACTTTCTATCACAAATTTAGGAATAGATAGTAGTCGAAAGATGCACTTTCTTGCTCTGTTTTCTACAAATTTTAGTGAGATAAAATGTAGACTTTTCAGATAAAAATATTTTTCACAGGAATGACTCGCTGAGAAAAAATGGCCCGTATTTTCGGCTGGCCCTAAGGCACGTGCCTTATATGCCTTAAGGTTAATCCAGCAGTGTTTGCAGTTACCCCCATGTGAAGAATACCAGGTTTTCACCAAAACCACAGGTTACAGAAGGGCTGAATCTAACCAAAACAATAAACGAATTAGTATATGTACAGGTTATAAGACAGAAATAAGCGCTATATAACACTTAATAAAGATAAATTAAATAAAATAAAAAATCTTCATATATAATATTATTATTTATTTCATCATATTTCGTTGGGCACAGCTTTGAAAGCCAGCAATAACGTCCAGGAGGGATCGAACTGATGACCTCCGTATTGGAAGTCTGACGCTCTAACCATTCTGTTAGTGGCTCAGGTAAAAGGTAGACCTGGAAATACTACCTTATACCTTGTATGTCCTCATGGCCTCCCATCTGTCAATACCAGTTCGTGGTCACTGGTCACTAGATCGATCCCATCTAGAAGTAATTGCCGACTAAGCTGTGTGCTGCTGTCTTCACCAGCTATCTTCACCAGGTCAGGTGGTATCGTGTCTGACTATCTGCACCAAGTTTCTGTTTAACGTTTACACTTTACACCCGCAATACACGTACAAACTACAGACAGACATATGGCGTAATAAGATGTTGGTACTAGCAGTGATGGGCTATACAAATCTAGATAGTAGGCCCCTATAATGCAGGATAAGTAATAAAGTAAAGTAGGCCCTAATCAAATTTCCGCCGATGGCGAATTTATTTTTTTCGCTACAACAATTGCTGATGTTAGCTCAGAGTTGTCCAAAATCCTGTTTAAATTGCTTTAATTTCTTTTAGCCCTCCTACAGTCCTAAGGCCCTACCGTTTATCCTCGTTTATTCTATAACTTAACCTATTGAAGTTCCCTTTACTGCTTTACTGATTGTTGAATTACCGCTCCTGAAATATGGCAGTTAGTTTGTGCTCTAACATATTGCGATGCCAAAGTTACAGAACGGGGAGCGGAACTGTGGGGTCTATCAGCCGACAGCGGCCTCTATCCCGCGGTGTCGGTACATCGTGGTGGTCCAACGTTGAGTTGGGACCCCCGGACCCCATACTGGGTGTCACCGAGGCCTTCAAACGGGACACCAACCCCAAGAAGATAAACCTCGGCGTCGGGGCCTATAGAGATGATTCTGGGAAACCTTTTGTGCTCCCGAGCGTTCGGGAAGCGGCACAAAGGCTTCACGAGGCCGATTTGGACCACGAATATCTCCCGATAACCGGGGACTCCGAGTTCTGCTCGGCGTCCCGGGAGCTAGCCTTCGGGGAGGAGGCGGCGGCGAGCGGACGCATCGTAACCGTGCAAGGGATATCCGGGACCGGGTCACTCCGCATCGGAGCCAACTTCCTGCAAAAGTTCCACGCCGGGGACAAAAAGGTCTACCTGCCGGGCCCCAGTTGGGGCAACCACACGCCGATATTCGGGCACGCGGGGATGTCCGTAGGCTCCTACCGGTACTACGAGCCGTCGACCTGCGGGCTCGATCTATCCGGGTGTCTGTCGGATATATCGTCTATCCCTAAAGGTAGCGTGATCCTCCTGCATGCGTGCGCGCACAATCCCACAGGGGTGGACCCCACACGCGAGCAGTGGCTCGCCATAGAGGCCGCCGTCAAGGAACGCGAGCTGTTTGTCTTCTTCGATATGGCCTACCAGGGATTCGCTTCCGGTGATATCGATAACGACGCCTGGGCATTACGTCAGTTCGTTTCCGCCGGACATAACGTGGTGTTGGCGCAGAGTTACGCGAAGAATATGGGGCTGTACGGGGAGCGAATCGGGGCGTTTAGCGTGGTCGCCGTGGACGCAGATGAAGCGAAACGAGTTGAGTCGCAACTTAAGATAATCGTTCGTCCGATGTATTCGAACCCCCCGCTTTCCGGGGCTCGCATCGCTAAGACGGTGCTCCGTGACGCGACGTTGAGGAAGCAGTGGTTGGCCGACGTAAAGGGGATGGCCGATCGGATAATATCGATGCGTCAGCGATTGTCCGACGGGTTGGTGCGCGAGGGCTCCTCCCGCGGTTGGGAACACATCACCAAGCAGATCGGGATGTTCTGTTTCACGGGGTTGAACCCCGACCAGGTGGCCAGACTGACCGCAGACCACTCGGTTTATCTCACTAAGGACGGGCGGATATCTGTAGCTGGTCTATCCTCCACCAATGTAGACTACCTGGCCCACGCCATGCACCAGGTCACCAAGTGAAACATTTGCATTCTATTCAATACATTATTATGTTAGGGTTACCAATTAGAGTTATCGATTACACAATAAAAATATATTATTTAGTACTTTATAGGGTTTCAATTAGGTATTGGATTTAGATGTGTCTTATTTTGTATCACTTGTTTGGTATTTTGTGCCAATATATCGCTCTCTATTTGTTTTATACGAGATTGCGATTATTGAAATAGTTATATTTATATTTAATATTAACTGAATATTTGATTATTTTTCGCGACTATAACAGTAATGATATCATAATAATTAATACGCCAAAACTCAGTTCTCAATTAATTGTTGCTCATTTTTTGCACAATGATATTAGACACTTAGAGTTTGTTTTCATTTAATGAGAAAGATTTGAATAAATTAATGTGAGTCCGCGACATTTTTTTCAAATCCGGAATTGCGAAGTAGCGAGCTTAGAATACAGGTTACAGCATACAGGTTACAGCATACAGGTTACAGCATACAGGTTACAGCATACAGGTTACAGCATACAGGTTACAGCATACAGGTTACAGCATACAGGTTACAGCATACAGGTTACAGCATACAGGTTACAGCATACATGTTACAGCATACAGGTTACAGCATACAGGTTACAGCATACAGGTTACAGCATACAGGTTACAGCATACAGGTTACAGCAAACAGGTTACAGCATACAGGTTACAGCATACAGGTTACAACATACAGGTTACAGCATACAGGTTACAACATACAGGTTACAGCATACAGGTTACAGCATACAGGTTACAGCAAACAAGTTACAGCAAACAGGTTACAGCATACAGGTTACAGCATACAGGTTACAGCATACAGGTTACAGCATACAGGTTACAGCATACAGGTTACAGCATACAGGTTACAGCATACAGGTTACAGCATACAGGTTACAGCATACAGGTTACAGCATACAGGTTACAGCAAACAAGTTACAGCAAACAGGTTACAGCATACAGGTTACAGCATACAGGTTACAGCATACAGGTTACAGCATACAGGTTACAGCATACAGGTTACAGCAAACAAGTTACAGCAAACAAGTTACAGCAAACAGGTTACAGCATACAGGTTACAGCATACAGGTTACAGCATACAGGTTACAGCATACAGGTTACAGCATACAGGTTACAGCATACAGGTTACAGCATACAGGTTACAGCATACAGGTTACAGCATACAGGTTACAGCATACAGGTTACAGCATACAGGTTACAGCATACAGGTTACAGCATACAGGTTACAGCATACAGGTTACAGCAAACAAGTTACAGCAAACAGGTTACAGCATACAGGTTACAACATACAGGTTACAGCATACAGGTTACAGCATACAGGTTACAGCAAACAGGTTACAGCAAACAAGTTACAGCAAACAGGTTACAGCATACAGGTTACAACATACAGGTTACAGCATACAGGTTACAGCATACAGGTTACAGCAAACAGGTTACAGCAAACAGGTTACAGCATACAGGTTACAGCATGAGCATAGTGGTAGTAATTTGATTGTCAGAATATAATAATAATATATAAATATACCACCGCAAGGAAGTAACCAACCATTCGCAATACATAAATACGTAAACATTCGCAATACGTACCACGAAAAATAAAACTAAATATGGCGTGCAGAGTATACAAAAAAAAAGAAAAATATTTTAATTCTAAATAGTATCTAATATCTGTCCAAAGCACAATCAGGTAGCAAAGTATACAAAAATAAATCAATTAATTAATTATTTTAAGTATTATGTTATTATACGGTTATATTAAATATTTCACCCTAGATACGGACATTTATGTAGCGTTCGGGAAAAAAATAGACATGGAAATAAATAGTCGAGATAAATAAACTAGTTTACACAAAATACTACATTAAATTATATTATATACCATTGATTGATGCCATCATTTTTGTAGCGTTAAAAAAATAGTGGAAAATAAAGGAGAGAAAGGGAGGGTGGCTCAGAGTTCATGTAGAGGTTAAGTTACCTCGAGGCACTGAAGGATGTTGGCTGCATGGCGGTAGACTGGGGCGCTGAAGGATGTTGGCTGCATGGCGGTAGACTGGGGCGCTGAAGGATGTTGGCTGCATGGCCGTAGACTGGGGCGCTGAAGGATGTTGGCTGCAAGGCGGTAGACTGGGGCGCAAGAGGCATTTAATATATGGATAGACTAATTCCACTGGCACCTATTTCCTGGGCCATTCGATTTCGTTCCGAGGAGCGGACACGACGGAACAACATGGTCCTCCGTCTGGACCTGGCCACATTTACAAAATAGGGTATACGGACGTGTCACGGGCTTGTTTTCATCCCTAGATTTTTCGGACGTGACTGGAGGCAAAATTTACATATGCGAGATTTACACATATACGTAGTAATACGGCGTATACGTAAAACGGACAGCAGTTTACAGACAGGTTTGCGGACAGGTTTGCGGACAGGTTTGCAGACAGGTTTGCGGACAGGTTTGCGGACAGGTTTGCAGACAGGTTTGCGGACTGGTTTGAGGACAGGTTTGCGGATAGGGTTACGAACAGGTTTGCGGACTGGCTTGGTTTCAGAACCCCCCCCCCCCCCCCCCAGATACAAAACACAGAAGAACGCAGTAGAATGTAGGTAGGTAGGTAGGTAATTACAATTACAATGTATCTTACACTTTTTTTCTACTTATTCGCTTTTTGGTGTAGTAAGCATTTCAAAATGTTACTAAATCTTACTCTTTGTAAATCTTACTCTGTCTTCCAAGCCAGTACCCCCCCCCCCCCCCCTCTCCCTTAAGCTTATTAGCTTTAGCTTGGTATTACGCTAAAGAACCTCAGCTTCAACAGTTGTGTATAGTTCGTCTAGCACAAGGTCTCATTCACATGCCTAAAGGTGCAATGATTCTTGAGTCCATATCATATTGAACCGGGTTGGTCTGACGGGTTTACTTACTCTGACTCCTGGTTGCTTATCTCGAATGTAAAGGTCACAATTCTCGGAAAGTCTCACTTCCTCATCTACCTCCTCCCAATCCGTCACAAGATGTTATGTGGGACCGAGGATGTAGCAGAATATGACGTCTTTCTGTCGCAAAAGCTTCCCTAAAGCTGCGGCAAGAAGCTAGTCAGTGTCATAAAAACATGTGACTCCCCCCCCCCCCCCCCCCCCCCCCCACTATCTTAGCGAAAACACTACAGGTTCGTGAAATAAATTGTTATGGTGTCCACAATCAGAAGAATGGGAAAATGGAAGAGGTGAAAATGTCAAAAAGGCAAGAGGCGACTGAACGTGGTGGCAAATTCGGGTTATATCGGGTTATTTTGTGAACAATGCACAGCATAATGGGTGTAGGTGTTGTTCCCATCACCATAACTCCATTCGTTATTTCAATAAACACGAATTCAAAACACTGACCATTGGAAAGCCCATACTCGATATAGTTGGGGTAGGCTAGCTGTTGTTCCCATAACCGTTGGTGCATTCGTTCTTGAAATGACACCCATAACAACCCGTTGCTATAGTAACACAAATTCAAACAATGACCATACCTAAATAAGTTAAACTGTCCGTAAACCTGTCTGCAAACCTGTCCGTAAACCTGTCCGTAAACCTGTCTGCAAACCTGTCCGCAAACTTGTCCGCAAACCAGTCCTCAAACCTGTTCGCAAACCAGTCCGTAAACCTGTCCGCAAACCTGTCTGAAAACCTGTCTGCAAACCTGTCTGCAAACCAGTCCGCAAACCTGTCCGTAAACCTATCCGCAAACCTGTCCGCAAACCAGTCCGCAAACTTGTCCGCAAACCAGTCCTCAAACCTGTTCGCAAACCAGTCCGTAAACATGTCTGCAAACCTGTCCGTAAACCTGTCCGCAAACCTGTCCGTAAACCTGTCCGCAAACCTGTTCGTAAACCTATCCGCAAACCTGTCCTCAAACCAGTCCGCAAACCTGTCTGCAAACCTGTCCGCAAACCTGTCCGCAAACCTGTCCTGCAAACCTGTCCGCAAACCTGTCCGTAAACCTGTCCGCAAACCTGTCCGTAAACGTGTCCGCAAACCTGTTCGTAAACCTGTCCGTAAAACCTGTCCGTAACACCTGTCCGCAAACCTGTCTGCAAACCGGTCCGCAAACCTGTCCGCAAACCTGTCCGCAAACCTGTCCTGCAAACCTGTCCGCAAACCTGTCCGTAAACCTGTCCGCAAACCTGTCCGTAAACGTGTCCGCAAACCTGTTCGTAAAGCTGTCCGTAAAAACTGTCCGTAACACTTGTCCGCAAACTTGTCTGTAAACCGGTCCGTAAACCTGTCCGCAAACCTGTCTGTAAGCCTGTCCGCAAACCAGTCCGTAAACCTGTCTGCAAACCTGTCCGTAAACCTGTCCGCAAACCTGTCCGTAAACCTGTCCTCAAACCTGTCTGCAAACCTGTCCGTAAACCTGTCCGTAAACCTGTCCGTAAACTTGTCTGCAAACCTGTCCGCAAACTTGTGCGCAAACCAGTCCTCAAACCTGTCCGTAAACCTGTCCGTAAACCTGTCCGTAAACCTGTCCGTAAACTTGTCTGCAAACCAGTCCTCAAACCTGTCCGTAAACCTTTCCGTAAACCTGTCTGCAAACCTGTCCGTAAACCTGTCTACAAACCTGTCTGCAAACCTGTCTGCAAACCTGTCCGTAAACCTGTCCGCAAACCTGTCTGCAAACTGTCCGTAAACCTGTCCGCAAACCTGTCCGTAAACCTGTCTGCAAACCTGTCCGCAAACCTGTCCGCAAACCTGTCCGTAAACCTGTCTGCAAACCTGTCCGCAAACTTGTCCGCAAACCAGTCCTCAAACCTGTTCGCAAACCAGTCCGTAAACATGTCTGCAAACCTGTCCGTAAACCTGTCCGCAAACCTGTCCGTAAACCTGTCCTCAAACCTGTCTGCAAACCTGTCCGTAAACCTGTCCGTAAACCTGTCCGTAAACCTGTCTGCAAACCTGTCCGCAAACTTGTCCGCAAACCAGTCCTCAAACCTGTTCGCAAACCAGTCCGTAAACCTGTCTGCAAACCTGTCCGTAAACCTGTCCGCAAACCTGTCCGTAAACCTGTCCTCAAACCTGTCTGCAAACCTGTCCGTAAACCTGTCCGTAAACCTGTCCGTAAACTTGTCTGCAAACCTGTCCGCAAACTTGTGCGCAAACCAGTCCTCAAACCTGTCCGTAAACCTGTCCGTAAACCTGTCCGTAAACTTGTCTGCAAACCAGTCCTCAAACCTGTCCGTAAACCTTTCCGTAAACCTGTCTGCAAACCTGTCCGTAAACCTATCTACAAACCTGTCTGCAAACCTGTCTGCAAACCTGTCCGTAAACCTGTCCGCAAACCTGTCTGCAAACTGTCCGTAAACCTGTCCGCAAACCTGTCCGTAAACCTGTCTGCAAACCTGTCCGCAAACCTGTCTGCAAACCTGTCCGTAAACCTGTCTGCAAACTATCTGTAAACCGGTCCGTAAACCTGTCCGTAAACTGCTGTCCGTTTTACTTTTACGCCCATTTATAATATACAGTATATCTATAAATTATAAATTGCAGCAAATTGGTCATCGACTTGTTACTTTTTCTATAAAAAGGTATTCTCGAATATTGTAGCTAGTTCCAGCGTTTGTGTAACCTGTATGCTGTAACCTGTTCACTGTAACAGGTATATTGTAACTTGTTTGCTGTAACTTGTTTGCTGTAACCTGTATGCTGTAACGTGTATGCTGTAACCTGTATGCTGTAACCTGTTCACTGTAACCGGTATGTTGTAACTTGTTTGCTGTAACATGTATGCTATAACCTGTATGTTGTAACTTGTATGCTGTAATCTGTTCACTGTAACCGGTATGTTGTAACTTGTTTGCTGTAACCTGTATGCTGTAACCTGTATGTTGTAACTTGTATGCTGTAACCTGTTCACTGTAACCGGTATGTTGTAACTTGTTTTCTGTAACCTGTATGTTGTAACCTTTATGTTGTAACTTGTATGCTGTAACCTGTTCACTGTAACCGGTATGTTGTAACTTGTTTGCTGTAACATGTATGCTATAACCTGTATGTTGTAACTTGTATGCTGTAATCTGTTCACTGTAACCGGTATGTTGTAACTTGTTTGCTGTAACCTGTATGCTGTAACCTGTATGTTGTAACTTGTATGCTGTAACCTGTTTGTTCGCGCTTTCAGACCTTTAGCAGTTTAACCTGCCAATTTTAGGTGTCCTCTTGTTTATAAATCGACTTTAGCCTATAACAATTATTTAATGCACATGAAGTAACATTAGCCGAAGGCAGTCTATGCGCGATCATTCACCCACAGTTAAGGGAGACTGGATTCGGGTGCTTTGAAGTTATTGCGTTGCAGACCTACTGTATTATTCGATTGATCGTTACTATATAATCTCTGACAATATTATTCACTTTCGGGGAAATATTAACAGTTCCTTTAGGATGTGGCGTTTTAAGTATAAAACAGAGTTATGACTTATACTAAACACAACGAGATGGCTAATGATTTTCGTAAATAGCGCATTCTTTAGGAGATGCTTTATTATCTGTCACACTACTGCACACGACTTCACACTGCTGCACACTGATCTGCCGACCGTCACTGAATTTGACCATATATAAGGAGGATTGCAACTGACACATGTAGGGATTATGAAATAGCATTTAATGCACACTAAAACCACTGTAATGTAAGTCGCAATTGCTACCGGTAACAGGTCCCTCTTACCTTCAGTAATCAAGAAGATTGGGGTTTTATGATTATTTATCGATATTCTCCAAATATAACAACATATCCATCAACATATTACAATTAATAACAGACAGTAAAATAATGCAGTTTTGTTATACAGCAATGTTTCAGGTCAGATGTGTGACCGTAGATGAGTTGAGATAATAGATTTACATTCTTATAATCAAAGCCGTCTAATGTTGGCCAAAGTCTGAAACTTCTAACACAGAAGTACAGAATAATTTCCAAGCAGTTGTTCTCGCTCAGAAAGGTAAACAAAGACCGTAATGCATTGCACGGTTTTCCGTAGGCCTCTGTGCAAGATAAAATGAAAATCGCTCTGATTGGCCGAGCGAGCTGAACAAAGAAGTTCCACATCGGCAGTAAATCAGCTGACAGATTTCGTCATCTGAACTACACTCTATTTAGAGTATTTGGCGTATTGCGGCATAAAATGGCTTGTTATGTCCGCTAAAACACCTACAGGGTACATTGCGGAGAAAATGGCTTGTTATGTCCGCTAAAACAACTAAACAGTTCATTGCGGAGATAATGACTGGTTATATCTGCAAAAGCTTTTACACCGCTCCCAGAAAATGGGATTTAATTCTATAAAATATAAAAAATCACAGTTTCTAAAATATAAAAATACTCTAAACAGTTAGTCTTTCTTACGCGAACGGCGTTTACGCAATTTTTTGAGGCTAGCAAGAGTCCTTTTCTCTTTGGGGCGAGCCACTTTACTAGGAGGGCTATAACTCCTGGGTGAAGGGTGCAATACAATTGCATCGGAAGGTTTAGGATTACGGTCGGTGTATCCGCCGGTCGAGGTACCCGGTTGATCGATATCAACCTCAGTGGAGTGAGGTCGAACAACCTTCAGAGTGCGTTTCAGTACAGCAGCTCTTACTGGTCCCTGACGAGTCGTTTGCACGAGAGCGGTAGGTGGACCGTGAGTAGTGAGAAATTTCCTCGGTTTGATGGTTCTTTCTAACTCGCGTTCTCGGGCTCTATATTCATAGGGTCGTCTATGAACTTCCTGTAGCTCTGGATGCGAGTTGATGAACAAATCGCCATATTCCGGATCTTGACGAATGAAGTTGATCAAGTTATAGGAATTAAGATCGTTGGGATTAATGTTCCTGAGATATTTACGAACAAATTTGGTTGAAATACTCTCGCCAATACGCTTCATTAGTTCGTAACTCGGTGTGCGAGATTTTTGTTCAACAGACGCGAATAGATAAGGGTGGAATGCATAAACTCCTTCGTAGGCGCGTCCAGGGTAATAGCGATGACGTGACTCACAATGTAAATCCGCGTTCGCTTCCCAGGCTCGGATGTAGCGTAGGGTAATCATTTCATCTCCCTTTTCCAGATCGCGGTTGAAAGGGCAATCAAAACTTGCATGTCCTTTAAACTGACAATGATGGCATTGAGTCATAAATTGGGGGCAGACTGCGAAAATGTGCAAGTTATTGAGTCTACAATACGCACAATAGATCTCCATTGTAGGCTGTTCATGGAAGTAGGAGCAGGGTACGTTGGAGTCTACAGGGGTGAAATGGTCTCGAGATGCGCATAATCGGCAACGTTTCCTAGAGTCATAATTGGCATGCCGATAATCGTACGCGGTGAGACATTGTGGACCCTGATACCATTCTAGGACTTAGTCGTTGTCACTGCTCCGAGGTGCGGTGGGCTGAATCTCCTCGGATTCTAAGCATATTGGTTCGTCTTCCAATTGCATAGCTGAGGTAGGTGTGGCTGTCTCCACAAGCGAACCCAGTGTCTGAACTTCCACGATAGAATAACCCGTGGGGATTCGAGGTCTTTGTATAACAGAGGAATGTAAGTTCTGTATACAAACGTCCTTGAAAATGGCGAATCCAGCCCTGTCCAACTTCTCAGCAGCTGAGTCTCTTAGGCTGAGCTTGGTCAGAGCGCGGTCCTTGAACTGACTATCAACGTTACGGAACGGAGTCAGAAAGCGCCTGAAGCATTCGAAGCGGATGAATTTATTGTGTTCATCTAGCTTGGCGAGTTTGGTTCCAAGTATTAAGGGATGGGCGCATATAGTTCGACTGCACACATCGGCTAGCCAACCGGCAAGTGCGGCGTTTTCGAAGATAGTGTATATAGCTAATGAGGGACGAAGTGGAACACTCATGAAGCTATACACGATGCCAGGTGCGGTTAATGGTCCGTCAAAGTATAATCGAGAATAATGATCTCCATATACTTGTTGATAGTTGATAGGGTTTCCGACTTTGAAATTCCATCCGTATTCTTGAAAGGCAAGATGTCCGATGGAAGTTCGTTGTACTTTATTGATGCCGCTGGGTGTATTGGCATACATAGTTCGGAAGAAACCTCGGCCTTCTGCCCAGGGAGCAATCAGCTGAGTATCTACGAAAAGATAAGGGATATTCTCCATGTTCCTAAAGTCGTTTTGGAGATCTCCATAAACAGCTGAGCCGATTTTAAGGATTCTTTCGTTAAACAACATCTCAAGCACGGGCTGAGGTAACATCGATCCATCGATACCCATGGCCGGTTTGCGCTCGGTGTCGGTGACGTAACGCTGCGCGAGTTCGAATTGTCCATGTCGGAGTTTCTTTTGTATCTCGGTGAGGGTCTCAAAAGAATAATCAATCACGTCGGAACACGCTCGAGTAAACACGTGGGTAGAACCAGCTAGTCCTCGTATATGTATCATGCGCGTAGTTCCCAGTTCTCCAACCGGAACGCTACCTTCGTTATCGTATGTGACAACTCCATACATTTCGATAACGTTAAGAGTTTCATTCCACTCTTTAGTGGCGTTTTCTAGGGTCATCCCCACTGGATGCCACAAGGTGGCGCATTCGCTAGCGTTAGGTAGATCCCTATACTTCAGATACTGTGTAGTATACGTCTCTACATCTCCATATCGTTGTATTCTCTCCTCCTCGAATAACACGTCGAGATTCCAGTGGACTAATCGAGTTTTGATAAATCCATCGAGATTATACGGAGGTATTATATCCTTCTCTATTCTGGAAACATTGTAGGGTTTTCGGAATGAGTTTACTTTCACTAACTGATCCAGATGTTTCTGCAGTTGTTCGAGTTCGACAAGATCGAGAGGATTTATTAGTGGTAGAAACCTTAGACTATGTGTAGGATCTTCCGGTTTTACCATGTAATATTGAGTTAGATTGACATAATAAGGGTGATCTTTGATCCCATAAAACGAGTTTGGTAAAGATCTGGCGCGTATGTTGACCTCATGTACCATACGACGGACAAGATCCGCTCGATTGTCCGGAGGTTGAACGAGTATACCGTCGACACGAGCGGCCTCGATTGGCGGACGCTGTAACATAGGAGCGTCAGCGATAAGATCTCGAGATCTTAGGTTGATATCAACCGGTTGGGGTTGTACCGTTGCAAAGAGTTTGTCTCCGAAATGGGGAACCATCGATGGATGAATGATGGTTTTGGAGTAGAGATCCGTCATAAGGATTTGAGCTTCGGGTTGGGCTAAAGCTGCTTCTTCTCTTTCATCCATTTCGATGTGTTTCTCCTCGAGCTGATTTTCCTCCGCTTGTCGTTGTAAGCGTTCGTCTAAAAACTCTTGTAGAGAATAGGTTCGTCCAAGTTCGATATCTTCCTCGAGGTTCTGGATTTCTCGATCGAACTGGGGTAAGGCGAACTCCTTCACCGCTTGGACTTGTTGCTGCAATTTGCGTTTCTCTAAACAATCATAAGTTCCTTTTCCTATCTTCTGCCGAATAGCGTCTAACGCATTTCGTACAACGCTCTCCTCGACTTCGGTGACGGGTTGTATCGGGGTTAACCCAGGACGATTGTATGGGTTGAACAGCGATATTAGATGTCCGCATCCTAATCCGGCTAGGTAGGATGGGCGAATATCTAGCGAGCCCACTACCGGAGTGCCACCGATTAATTGTTCGGGTAACACAAGATCTTTGAATAGTGAATACAGTTCAGGAGGATCCGTTATACTATTAGGATCAAGAGTTTGAGGTCTCACTAGGGAATGAGGAGGTCTGACCGAATATTCCGGAACTCTGATCATGGGTTTATTCAAGGATCGTTTGAGGCAAGCGATCGTAGGTGATACGTCAAACAAGTTTCGCTCGAAACTCCCATAAGTATAGCGAGTAAAACTGTGTTTAGCGCAACGTCTCCGCGGATGTTTATGTCTTTCCGTTTGTTGGTTGGGTCTAAGGCATTCATCGCAATAATACCAAAGACACACGTCCTGTAGAGGAAACGCGGGTGACCGCTCTCCAATTTTACAATATTCCTCCATCTGTTCGAAGCTATCCGGGACAACAGGTAGCGGTCGATCGGCGGTAAGATACATCATAGTGAAATAGAGCCGTTTGAGTTCTATCATAGGGTCATGATGTATACCTTGAGGATATCGAGTTTCTAGATTTTGTTGGCTGGCAATATTGAGATATGTTTCTCTCAAGAATTCCAGATATTCGTTGAAGTCACTGCGTTTATCCGGCTCTTCAACGTCTTCTCCTTCGAGTCGGTTTCGAATAGAATTATCGTGTTCGATTCTCGGTTTATCGTTCCGACTCCGCTGGGTATGATATTTAAAGATAACCATTTCCCTTTCGGTGTCTACATCGTCCGTATCGTGTAAATCGATAGGATGGCCAGTAGTTAAGAAGTCCATATACGTACCATTACGATGCGTATAGCGAGCGGTGAATTTTCTATAGTCCAATTCACGTGTGAGTTGTTCCTTGGACATTGGTGGTTCGATATAACGGCCATCGGCCATAAATAACGGCCATAAATAAAACTGACAGAAATAAATAAGCTCTAAAAGAAACAAGGGGTATACTGTCCCTAATCTCTTAAACAGCCTACCAATATACAATATCACAATCGAAATAATACTGGTACCAGTAAGTACCGGTTCGGGTGGTTAGGTAGTTAGGCCTACAGGTTACCGTCCGACCGGTACAGTCGAATTTATTGCCTACGTGCAATCAAAACAAAAATATATTATTGTTCGCGCTTTCAGACCTTTAGCAGTTTAACCTGCCAATTTTAGGTGTCCTCTTGTTTATAAATCGACTTTAGCCTATAACAATTATTTAATGCACATGAAGTAACATTAGCCGAAGCCAGTCTATGCGCGATCATTCACCCACATTTAAGGGAGACTGAATTCGGGTGCTTTGAAGTTATTGCGTTGCAGACCTACTGTATTATTCGATTGATCGTTACTATATAATCTCTGACAATATTATTCACTTTCGGGGAAATATTAACTGTTCCTTTAGGACGTGGCGCTTTAAGTATAAAACAGAGTTATGACTTATACTAAACACAATGAGATGGCTAATGATTTTCGTAAATAGCGCATTCTTTAGGAGATGCTTTATTATCTGTCACACTACTGCACACGACTTCACACTGCTGCACACTGATCTGCCGACCGTCACTGAATTTGACCATATATAAGGAGGATAGTAACTGACACATGTAGGGATTATGAAATAGCATTTAATGCACACTAAAACCACTGTAATGTAAGTTGCAATTGCTACCGGTAACAGGTCCCTCTTACCTTCAGTAATCAAGAAGATTGGGGTTTTATGATTATTTATCGATATTCTCCAAATATAACAACATATCCATCAACATATTACAATTAATAACAGACAGTAAAATAATGCAGTTTTATTATACAGCAATGTTTCAGGTCAGATGTGTGACCGTAGATGAGTTGAGATATTAGATTTACGTTCTTATAATCAAAGCCGTCTAATGTTGGCCAAAGTCTGAAACTTCTAACACAGAAGTACAGAATAATTTCCAAGCAGTTGTTCTCGCTCAGAAAGGTAAACAAAGACCTTAATGCATTGCGCGCTTTTCCGTAGGCCTCTGTGCAAGATAAAATGAAAATCGCTCTGATTGGCCGAGCGAGCTGAACAAAGAAGTTCCACATCGACAGTAAATCAGCTGACAGATTTCGTCATCTGAACTACACTCTATTTAGAGTATTTGGCGTATTGCGGCATAAAATGGCTTGTTATGTCCGCTAAAACACCTACAGGGTACATTGCGGAGAAAATGGCTTGTTATGTCCGCTAAAACAACTAAACAGTTCATTGCGGAGAAAATGACTGGTTATATCTGCAAAAGCTTTTACACCGCTCCCAGAAAATGGGATTTAATTCTATAAAATATAAAAAATCACAGTTTCTAAAATATAAAAATACTCTAAACAGTTAGTCTTTCTTACGCGAACAGCGTTTACGCAATTTTTTGAGGCTAGCAAGAGTCCTTTTCTCTTTGGGGCGAGCCACTTTACTAGGAGGGCTATAACTCCTGGGTGAAGGGTGCAATACAATTGCATCGGAAGGTTTAGGATTACGGTCGGTGTATCCGCCGGTCGAGGTACCCGGTTGATCGATATCAACCTCAGTGGAGTGAGGTCGAACAACCTTCAGAGTACGTTTCAGTACAGCAGCTCTTACTGGTCCCTGACGAGTCGTTTGCACGAGAGCGGTAGGTGGACCGTGAGTAGTGAGAAATTTCCTCGGTTTGATGGTTCTTTCTAACTCGCGTTCTCGGGCTCTATATTCATAGGGTCGTCTATGAACTTCCTGTAGCTCTGGATGCGAGTTGATGAACAAATCGCCATATTCCGGATCTTGACGAATGAAGTTGATCAAGTTATAGGAATTAAGATCGTTGGGATTAATGTTCCTGAGATATTTACGAACAAATTTGGTTGAAATACTCTCCCCAACACGCTTCATTAGTTCGTAACTCGGTGTGCGAGATTTTTGTTCAACAGACGCGAATAGATAAGGGTGGAACGCATAAACTCCTTCGTAGGCGCGTCCAGGGTAATAGCGATGACGTGACTCACAATGTAAATCCGCGTTCGCTTCCCAGGCTCGGATGTAGCGTAGGGTAATCATTTCATCTCCCTTTTCCAGATCGCGGTTGAAAGGGCAATCAAAACTTGCATGTCCTTTAAACTGACAATGATGGCATTGAGTCATAAATTGGGGGCAGACTGCGAAAATGTGCAAGTTATTGAGTCTACAATACGCACAATAGATCTCCATTGTAGGCTGTTCATGGAAGTAGGAGCAGGGTACGTTGGAGTCTACAGGGGTGAAATGGTCTCGAGATGCGCATAATCGGCAACGTTTCCTAGAGTCATAATTGGCATGCCGATAATCGTACGCGGTGAGACATTGTGGACCCTGATACCATTCTAGGACTTAGTCGTTGTCACTGCTCCGAGGTGCGGTGGGCTGAATCTCCTCGGATTCTAAGCATATTGGTTCGTCTTCCAATTGCATAGCTGAGGTAGGTGTGGCTGTCTCCACAAGCGAACCCAGTGTCTGAACTTCCACGATAGAATAACCCGTGGGGATTCGAGGTCTTTGTATAACAGAGGAATGTAAGTTCTGTATACAAACGTCCTTGAAAATGGCGAATCCAGCGCTGTCCAACTTCTCAGCAGCTGAGTCTCTTAGGCTGAGCTTGGTCAGAGCGCGGTCCTTGAACTGACTATCAACGTTACGGAACGGAGTCAGAAAGCGCCTGAAGCATTCGAAGCGGATGAATTTATTGTGTTCATCTAGCTTGGCGAGTTTGGTTCCAAGTATTAAGGGATGGGCGCATATAGTACGACTGCACACATCGGCTAGCCAACCGGCAAGTGCGGCGTTTTCGAAGATAGTGTATATAGCTAATGAGGGACGAAGTGGAACACTCATGAAGCTATACACGATGCCAGGTGCGGTTAATGGTCCGTCAAAGTATAATCGAGAATAATGATCTCCATATACTTGTTGATAGTTGATAGGGTTTCCGACTTTGAAATTCCATCCGTATTCTTGAAAGGCAAGATGTCCGATGGAAGTTCGTTGTACTTTATTGATGCCGCTGGGTGTATTGGCATACATAGTTCGGAAGAAACCTCGGCCTTCTGCCCAGGGAGCAATCAGCTGAGTATCTACGAAAGGATAAGGGATATTCTCCATGTTCCTAAAGTCGTTTTGGAGATCTCCATAAACAGCTGAGCCGATTTTAAGGATTCTTTCGTTAAACAACATCTCGAGCACGGGCTGAGGTAACATCGATCCATCGATACCCATGGCCGGTTTGCGCTCGGTGTCGGTGACGTAACGCTGCGCAAGTTCGAATTGTCCATGTCGGAGTTTCTTTTGTATCTCGGTGAGGGTCTCAAAAGAATAATCAATCACGTCGGAACACGCTCGAGTAAACACGTGGGTAGAACCAGCTAGTCCTCGTATATGTATCATGCGCGTAGTTCCCAGTTCTCCAACCGGAACGCTACCTTCGTTATCGTAAGTGACAACTCCATACATTTCGATAACGTTAAGAGTTTCGTTCCACTCTTTAGTGGCGTTTTCTAGGGTCATCCCCACTGGATGCCACAAGGTGGCACATTCGCTAGCGTTAGGTAGATCCCTATACTTCAGATACTGTGTAGTATACGTCTCTACATCTCCATATCGTTGTATTCTCTCCTCCTCGAATAACACGTCGAGATTCCAGTGGACTAATGGAGTTTTGATAAATCCATCGAGATTATACGGAGGTATTATATCCTTCTCTATTCTGGAAACATTGTAGGGTTTTCGGAATGAGTTTACTTTCACTAACTGATCCAGATGTTTCTGCAGTTGTTCGAGTTCGACAAGATCGAGAGGATTTATTAGTGGTAGAAACCTTAGACTATGTGTAGGATCTTCCGGTTTTACCATGTAATATTGAGTTAGATTGACATAATAAGGGTGATCTTTGATCCCATAAAACGAGTTTGGTAAAGATCTGGCGCGTATGTTGACCTCATGTACCATACGACGGACAAGATCCGCTCGATTGTCCGGAGGTTCAACGAGTATACCGTCGACACGAGCGGCCTCGATTGGCGGACGCTGTAACATAGGAGCGTCAGCGATAAGATCTCGAGATCTTAGGTTGATATCAACCGGTTGGGGTTGTACCGTTGCAAAGAGTTTGTCTCCGAAATGGGGAACCATCGATGGATGAATGATGGTTTTGGAGTAGAGATCCGTCATAAGGATTTGAGCTTCGGGTTGGGCTAAAGCTGCTTCTTCTCTTTCATCCATTTCGATGTGTTTCTCCTCGAGCTGATTTTCCTCCGCTTGTCGTTGTAAGCGTTCGTCTAAAAACTCTTGTAGAGAATAGGTTCGTCCAAGTTCGATATCTTCCTCGAGGTTCTGGATTTCTCGATCGAACTGGGGTAAGGCCAACTCCTTCACCGCTTGGACTTGTTGCTGCAATTTGCGTTTCTCTAAACAATCATAAGTTCCTTTTCCTATCTTCTGCCGAATAGCGTCTAACGCATTTCGTACAACGCTCTCCTCGACTTCGGTGACGGGTTGTATCGGGGTTAACCCAGGATGATTGTATGGGTTGAACAGCGATATTAGATGTCCGCATCCTAATCCGGCTAGGTAGGATGGGCGAATATCTAGCGAGCCCACTACCGGAGTGCCACCGATTAATTGTTCGGGTAACACAAGATCTTTGAATAGTGAATACAGTTCAGGAGGATCCGTTATACTATTAGGATCAAGAGTTTGAGGTCTCACTAGGGAATGAGGAGGTCTGACCGAATATTCCGGAACTCTGATCATGGGTTTATTCAAGGATCGTTTGAGGCAAGCGATCGTAGGTGATACGTCAAACAAGTTTCGCTCGAAACTCCCATAAGTATAG